>PVIA01006936.1:0-90061 GCA_004024845.1 Tonatia bakeri | reverse complement strand
TATAAATTTATAATACTTTAAATATATTTTTTGAATATGTACATATTTTAAATATACCTATATTTTATATAAAATATATAATGTATAAAATACCACAATTTATCATATAAATCTATATTGTATATATTTATATAAATATAAATATTTATATAAAATAAATGAAATGTACATTTATTCATATATAAATAGATATATGTTAATATATTGATATATTTATATTTTACATGCTTTATCAACATAAATATATTTATATAATATATTAAATATATTTATATCTATTAAATATACATATTTTAAATGTACCTTAAAATATATAGCATACAAATATTTTATTTATATTTATATATACAGATATTAATGTCTTTATATGCAGATAATGTTATATATTAATATCTGTATATAAATGTAAATACATTTATAATATATTCAAAATGTGTATATTGTATATGTATAACATTTAAAATATGTGTTTAAAATATATAATAAATACATATTTAAATATATACTATATATTTATATAAATATGTATTTGAATATTTATGAATATGTATTAAAACATACATATTTAAAACCCTTAGAGTGTACCCTAATGAAAACTATGGACACTTTGGATAATTATGCTGTGTCATTGTAGGTTCACCTTTGGAGGGGAGAACATTCTGGTAAATGTTGATGACGGAGAAAGCTATGCATGCATGGAGACATATGGGGAACTTCTGTATCTTCCTCTCAAATTCCTTATAACCTAAACTGCTCCAAAATTTAAAAATTTTTAAAATAAACAAATGAAAGAGCTATTATAAATTATTGAACAATAAAAACATATCAATAACATAATTAGCAAAGTACATGAACAATTAAATGGAGAAAAACTAAAACTGTTCAAAACAACCAAAGTCATAAAATTAAAATTTCAATGAATAAACATCATTTTATTTCAAGGCAAAGTTTACATACATGTGGTTGGCAGTGTATAAGTGAAGTACTCTGGACTCTGTCTCTTTTGCACCTTTCCTAAATATGTATCATGTAAATATTAACACTTGTACACCAATTTGTTTATCACCATCCTAAAATTTTAAATTTTTAACTATGACCTAGTTGAAAGAATTAATAAATTGTCTCTTGCAATTTCAAAGGAGAATTTTGAAGCTCTAAAAATCTTTATTCTTTGTTAAAAAGTAATATATGCCAAAATTTAATTACATATTAATTTAAAACAAATTTCAAGTTAAATATAGAGATATGTAATATTCGATGTCTTATTTCTTTGATATTTTCAAAATTGTTACAATGTACCCACAGTACATTTTGTAATGAGGTAATATGTTCTGAAGTAAGAGATCAGTAATTTCAGTTATTCTTCTTTTACTATAGCCACATGTACCTTGGTGAATCCTGATAAGTGCTCAAAATCTCTTGGTCACTGTAAGAAACACTGTTTTCCAAACGAAAAGCAAATTGATATATGTTTCTCACCGAGTAAGATTTGCTGCGCTGAGAGGGAGTATGAAGACTAATCTTGGAAAGGAAGATGTACCTCTGTCCAAAGAAGCCATGTGTTCGTCAATGCAGAGCAATGTAGAACGTAATCAGAACTTCTGTAATAAATAAACACATAAACCAACGTTGTTATCTTCCTTTGCAGATGCTAATTATGTACTCAGTGAAATGAGGTAGCATTTTTCTTATTTTCTCTAAGCTAGAGGTTTTGGTAGAGGCATGTCATGGGTACAGTGTCCGCTCCAGTTTAAGACCACTGTTGATTTGTTGTGGTTCAACTGAACTTAAACAATTGGACATTTCCCAACTTAACCATGACCTCATTAGAAATTTGATTCATAAAAATTCATACCCATACGCTTATCAATTAATCTTGATGCAACCATCACGTTATTGATGTCAAGTGACAGGACACCTAAATAATGAGATGAATGCATAAGTTACAACAGACTATGGAGATACTCGTTTGCCTTTCCTCTCTACTCTCAAGTTTCTGCTCATTCAAAAAGGTGTATTAATTGAACACCATCTAATACTACTATTAGCAAGTTGGATTTAAATACAACTTGAACTTTGGCTAAAGAATTTAAACTCAAAATATGAGCTCAGCATTTTCTTACTTAGTTCTGGACTTCATAGGAAATGCATAAAGTTCTGCTATTTCTACCTCAATATAAGCACTAGACAACATAAATACTCTCTGTAATGTTAAAGTTAAGGAAGAAACATGGAGACAAACATTTGTTTTTCAGTTATAAACAAAGGGTAAATCAAACCTTTACCAATATTCTACCAGGTTCCCAAACATATTTGTTACTTGTCATGTTCTTTTAAACTCAATTACTAGCCCACGATTTTTTTTTTTTAATCTGATGAAGTTTGTTGGAAACCACCCTGCCTGGGTTTCAGAAGCTGTAATCCCCCCATGGCTAAGGCTGAGTAAAAGACCTTGGGACCATAAGCCAATAAGGAGACAAAGCTTATCTTCCAACAGGGGTGCTGTCTCTGCCCCACTTTACTTCACCCTACTTGGCCCTGGGTGGATGACTGGTTAGCCAATGATGGGTAAGATTCCTCAAGAGAGGGACGACCTAAGACAAGCATGGTCATGAGGGGGCCATCAGGGAAGGACTTGGGGGACTATAGCAAAAGAGGGTGATGAACCCTCACCCCTTGGCTTTTACATAGCCTGAGTCCTCATTCTGTCTGTAAGAAGTCTCCTAATCTCTTGGCTGCTTGCATCCCCCACCCGACATAAGCCTGAGACAAAGCTGGAGGTGGGTATGCCCTGTGCAGGAAAGGGCAGGTTCCCTGGGGCAATCAGGCTGAAGTAAGAATGCATAAAATCCTGTGAAACCTGCTTTGCTAATACCCTCAATTTAAATGATAAGTGTCCAAGCACAGAATGAGTTTGTTTCCCCAAAGTTTTATGGCCCTTTAGCTATCTGACCCTGACTCAGAATAAGCACTCTTAGTTCTTTGAATGTTATCTGTTGTTTGGTCATTACTGCCTGACAATGATTAATGAGCTTTACCTGTGTTTCTGTGTAAACTGAACCCAATAAAAGCCCACTGAAGAAAGGGTTCTTGACCCTTCTCCTTGGAGAGAGTGACCACCTTTCCTCCCCAAGCAGATCTCATCTTGGTAGACTTAATCTCATCCGTGGTAGATGGGGGGTTCTCTGTGGGCGGAATCCCTCCACAGAAGCTAGTGGAAATTTCCACCTTAAAATTTTGCACCCGTACAGGCATCATATATGGCCACCAGAGATATATGTGAAGTGAATCTTGAAAATATGTTTAATTCATGTGGAATGTAAGTTAGAGGCAAGGAGGATAGCCAAAGTCTGCACTTCAGCATGGGCAAGAATCAGATCTGAGAATTAAATTTAAGAATTTCAGGAGAGGAGAAAAAAGCTGTAGATGGGAGGAACACATTGAAAAACTTGAATTCAATAAGACATAAGGCAAAATAATTCAGGATTTACATTAACATTTTGAGAAAAGGAATTTTTGAGGGCAGTGGTAGCATCATAGTTTAAATTGGAGTAACTAAATGGTGAAATCAGAACTCATGGAAAAATTTACAACAAACTAGGTGACAAAATATCCCCGCAGATGTTATCATATAGATGGGAGGAGAAAAATTAAGTGCCTACAGGTCTTTGTGAAATCTGCATCTGTGTGGGGGAAATTAGATAAAGAAAAGTGACCTTATAGAAAAGTGGGTATGAGAATGGAAAATCGCCAGAGTGTCAGCCCCATTCTGGGGGAGGATAGCATGCCAATTTGATTACAGCAGCTACACCTGGGAGGGATTTTCTACCCTAACAATGGGTATGTGAAGTGATAATAGGCAATGACTGACAGGGCTGAGGAAGTCTATTTCTCTGAACTCCTGAAAATGGCAAGACCTGGCTCCTACTAAAGAAAACACTGCTGGGAGTGGGGAAAAATTGACTAGGATTAGGAAAATAGTAAAGGAAAACAATTTTTGCCCAGGCCTAGTCAGTGACTGATCCATGTCCAGAATGATGACTTCTCAATATCCCAACTGAGTGTATTAATAAGGAACAAAGAACAACGTAAAAAATGTCCAGTCCTAGAGCTCTAATCAAGGTATTGATAACATGATGTGCTTATTCAATATATTGTATTTCAGTGTGCTATGGCTTTTGTAGACAGCCCTTCCACAACTACAGTTCAAGTAAATTATGAGTTTAGGAAGTGTTATATCCTTTTCCTTTATCTCTCCTCAAACCCTTAACAGGCTTATAACCATAGTAGGTATTAATCAATGAATGTTGGAAAGTAATAAAACATTTATCTGAGAGATTATCTCAGACTTAAGCAGGCAACACTTTATTAGAAATTTTATGGGTTTGAATTCATTTCAGTGCTGAGCTAAGAAACTCTGAGATTTCTAGAGGAAGGCATTTCTAGTTTCAATACTAGAGGGTTTACTATTGACTCATGCAATCTTGGACAAGTTACTAAGGTGGCTATCAGTTTGCTCATCTATAAATATTAATGAAAATATTTTATCATAAAATAAATACACAGAACCTATTATCTATATTATTTCCGTCTTCCAAATGGGAATTTTAATGTTTATCCATGTATCTCTCTAGTATTTGAAGTGGTCTTTATATACACATTATACAAAACATTAAAATCTTTTTTCTTCATTTCTATCATTTTAATCCTCCAAGAATACTTCCCCTTCATGGTAGTAAGAGTAGATATGATGAAAAATAACTAAATTATTGATTCATTTTGAAGGTAGAGCCAAAAGAATTTCTGGAGACAGAAAGTGAGAATGACACTTGCATCCTTGCAGGCCAGAGATGATCTAAGATTTCATGTTTAGGTCATTGTAAAAACAGAGTTTCCATTAAATGAGAAGGGAAAACTGTAGGAAGTACAAGTTTAGCAAGAGTGTGCCTGTTGGGAGCTCAGTTTGGGCATCTCAAGTTAGATATTTAATAGGAAATGTCAAATAGACAGTTGAATATTTGTCCAAAATGCAAAAGAAAGGTTATGTGATGGGGATTAAAAGCTTGGAATTGCCAACTTCTAGATAACATTTAAAACCATGAAATTGACTGAGATCTCCATGGGAATCTGTATATATAAAATTTCTAAGATTAATCTTATATCCCTGGGTATCATAAAATTCAAAGATTGATGACATGAGAAACCAATATGAACTAATAAGTGACAAGAAACTTAGGATTCAAATAAGTTATGTGGTACCCTGAAACTCCACTTAAAAGCAATATCTATTATTGCTAAAAAGCCAAGTAAAATAAAGACAAAAAAATGACCATTTAATTAGCATGTGAAAGTGCTTACAGACTATTACTAGAACAGTTTCAGAAAAGTGAAAGGTACACGCCTAGTTCATGGGAGACTAAGAGGCTAGAAATTTAAGAAAAAATGGGAAGTTATTTTGAAGAGATGGGCAATACATGGAACAAAAGAAATGATGTGGTAGCTAGAGATCAAAATGAGGTTAAGAGAATTTCTTTTCAATACTCATAATTGAAAAATGTAAAACATGAAAAGATTTAGTGAAGAAGAAAAAGAAAATATATCATTAACTAGGGGAGAAGGATGGATCTAAAGCAAAAATGGATATGTTATTGTTTTCTGGGCTCATGGGGGCTCAAAGAGTTCGTCCAGACCTTTGAACTGAGGTAATTCCTACTGGTAAAACTGGTGAATGATAATTATGGAAGTTGAAGAAGTTCTCTAATGATTGCTAAAATCTTCTCAGCAAAGTAGAAGTTCAGGTCTTAAGCTAAGATTTAGAAAGTAGGTAAAACTATTCCCCAGCTACTTATACCCCAATGTTAATATAATTTTATTTGAACTCTGTTATCTTCAAAGGTGAGGAGAGAGCATGAAATAATTTTCTGAAAGAGTAGAAGAGTGAAGGAACTAGAAATGAAATATGATTGCCAGAGAGCAGTAAGGATTCCCTGAAATTAATGACAGTGAATTTATTGTGAAAACAGTCTGCGTGTGTGTGTTCTCTCATCATGTGGGAGTACAGACAGGGTGTAAACTCAGAAATGGCTTGTTCATTGTGAAATCTGGAAGTCAATAACTGATTGTTGAATCTTTTTGCCCAGAGCTCAAATAAAATTATATTGACATTGACATATAAGTAACTGGGGAGATCTCTCTAATGGTAGTACAGTTGTAAACATTCCACTATAATAACTATAGGAATATTTATTTAATTTTCTATTAGTTTAATTTTTCTATTCATTCACTGGACCAATCATTCAAACATTGTTTCCACTACGTACGTAAGTATCTACTATGTACTTCACTACACAAAACACTGATGATTTAACAGCAAACAATACCTTCAATGTTACCATCAAGAAAATACTCAAGGGAGCATGTATGGAGAGGAATGAATGAAAACACATAAATTAGGGATCATGTAAGTAATTATTTATTTTTAATTATACTAAGTAACATTAAAGAGAATTAGCTGGCATGATGACATGATCAATATATACTAAGGCTACCATATCAAAATACCACAGAGTAGAAAGTTTAAACAGCAGAAAATTAATCCTCACAAATCTGGAGGCTAGAAGGCCAAGATCAACGTGTAGATAGGCTTGGATTCTCCTGAGGCCTTTGTACTTGGCTTTGTAGATATATGTCTTCTTGCTGTAATCTCATGAGACCTTGTCTCTGTGTGTGCACATCCCTGGTATCTCTTCCTCTTCTTACAATGGCAGCAGCCCTATTAGGTTAGGGCCCCGTATTTATGAACTCATTTAAATGTATACACCTCTGTAAAGGCCCCATCTCTAAATACAGTCTCATAGGGAGTTGGGGCTTCAACAGAAAAATTTTAGAAGGACACAAATCTGTCCATAATAACTGAAAGAATATTGAATAAAAATTGCCCCCATGAAATCAGGACATAATTTTCTAAAGAAATGAAGTTTAAGCTCTGCTCTAAAATGTGCAAAATGCAAATGTCCCATTCCTGATTCAAAATTAGGGAGCAATTCCCAAGACCACCTTCAATCATGATATCAATTACAAGTTCAGACATTCCAAAACCACACGAATCTTTGATTATTCTCTAGATAGATACACTGAACTCACTGAAAGCTGTTATATTCATAATAATAATTTATTATAGTAAAATATTGTGTTGGCCAAAAAGTTTGAGTTTTTTGTTTTGTAAGATGGCTCTAATAGTACTTACTTATTTTTAACTTCACTGAAAACAATTCTGAATTCTGTTAGATGGTACTGTGACAGCTGTCATATCAGCATGCATTTTAAAAAATTTATCAAAATTGGTGAATTTTTGTGTAGTAATTTTAATATTGAAAATGGAAGAAAATCCACATTTTCAACATATTATGCTTTATTATTTCAAGAAAAGTAAAAATGCAACTGAAATGCAAAAAAAACAAAAACAAAAAGAAAAAAAACATGTGTGCCGTGACTAATCAAATGTGCCAAATGTGGTTTGCAAAGTTTTGTGCTGGAGATTTCTCACTGGCAATGCTCCATGGTCAGGGAGACCAACTGAACTTGATAGCAATCATATCAAGACATTAATGGAGAACAATCAACATTTTACCACTTGAGACATAGCTGACACACTCAAAATATCCAAATCAATCAAGTTATTGGTGAAAATGAAAAGTGTGACTTTTATTTTATGGAAAAAAAAAAAAACCTCTCAAACTTTTTGGCCAACCCAATATATAGCTTAAATTTAGCCAACAGAAATGACACGTGGGGCAGAGTCCAAGAAAACTTCAAGTGTGGAGCTTCAAGTTATTTTTTTTCTCAGTGCAGTCAGCGACATTGTTACGTTTCCTAGCAACAATATGGGACAATACACATGGACTACTACCAACCGGGAAAGATTATCTGAGCTCTAGTGACCAAGGATTTCACTGCGGTTTCCTCAGGTAGGTATGGTTGACTTTCCACTCCGCTGATCTCAGTCTCCAGCCCCTCTGGAGTCGGAGTTGATAATGCATAACCTGAGCCCTCACTTTAAATCACACTGTGAGGCTATCTGGTGTGACCCAGCATTCCCATGTGAAAAAAGACACCGCTACCAGGCATGGCATTCTAAAGGCTTAGAGAAGAAGCTAGAGCATAGGCCAGGCCTCTCTCAAAGCAGTGTTAAATTTTTTAGAACACAACTGGTAAGTGGCCATTGAGTTCTAAAGTCCTTATTTTACATTAGGAAAACTGAGAACGAGAGAATAAAATAATAAAGCCTGGCTGTGATGGAATTTGGAAAAGAACCAGGGATCTTGAACCATTCTTCCCTGCTATTCTTCTGTCACAGCTTTGTCTCTGAAGGGAATCCCCATAAGGGTATAAGTAGATTTCTCAGGAAAAACTTAAGCCCAGGAAAATGGGATGACACCTACAAAATGCTGAAAGAAAAATAAAAGCCAACCCAGAATACTCTATCCAGGAAACTTGTCCTTCAGAAATGGAGAGCTGAAAACCCACACAAACAAAAACTGAGGCAGATTGTCACAACTATACCCACCTTGCAAGTACTAAAAGGAGTTATTTAATTTGAATTGAAAGGATAAAATTTAGTAACATGAAAACATATGAAAATATACAACACCTGGTAAAAATATGTATAAAGTCAATTCATAATACTGTAATAACATAATATGGTGGTACATAAGGCATTTACCTCTAGTATAAATATTAAAGGAGAGAAACAATAAAAATAACTATAGATACAATAATTAGTTAATAAATACATAATATAAAAAGAGGTAAATTATAATATCAAGAAGATAAAAGCAGAAGGGAATAAAAGAATGCAATTTTTATATATGATTATTAGCAGAAAATGTTTTATGTAAGTCTCATAGTAATTACAAAGCAAAAACCTACAGTTGATACACAAAATATAAGAAGAGAAGAGAATCAAAGCAAACCACTACAGAAAATCATACTAAAAGTTAGGAGATGCAGCAAAAAGCAGTATGATACCAGCAGAAAAATAGACACGTAGAACAATGGAATAGAGGGCCCAGAGGAAAACTCCCACATACATAACAAATAGTTGACAAAGAAACCAAGAATACTCACTGGGGAAAAGATGGGCCCTTCAATAAACCGTGCTGGGAAAACTGTAAAATCACATGCTGAAAAATGAAATTGAAACCCTATCATGCTACACAATTAACTCAATGTGGATTAAAGACCTAAACCTAAGACCTGAAACTATAAAACTTCTAGAATAAAAAATAGGGAGGAAACTTCTTTATATTGGTCTTGGCAATAATTTTTTTATATGGTACCAAAAACACAAGCAACAAAAGCAAAATAAATAAGTGGGACAACATCAAACCCACTGCACAAGAAAAAACTACTGCACAACAAAAGAAAACAAAAATGAAAAGGCAAACTATGGAATGAAAAAATATTTACAAACAATCTGTATGATAAAAGGTTAATATCCAAATATATAAGGAATGTATGCAACTCAATAAAAAAAAATTCAGAAAATGGGCAAAAGCATTGAATAGACATTTTCCCAAAGTAGACACACGAATGACCAACACATACATGAAAATGTGTGCAACGTCACTAATCATCAAGAAATACAAGTCAAAAGTCACACCCACTGAAATAACTATTATCAAAAAGGCAAGAGCTAACGAGAGCTGGTGAGTATGAGAGAAAAAAGCATCCTCGTGCACTGTTGGTGGGAATATAAATTGGTGCAGCTGCTATGGAAAACAGCGTGGTGGTTCTTCAAAAAATTAAAGATTTAAGTACCGTATTGTTGGGAACCGCCCTGCCTGGTATCAGAAACTGTAACCCCCGCCTAGGCTAAGGCTGAGGGAACAACCTTGGAACCATAAGCCAGCAAGGAGAAAAAAGCATATCTCCCTGGCAGGAGCACCGCTTCTGCTCCTTTTACTTCACCCTGCCTGGTCCCCAATGATTGGTCGGTTAGCCAATCACGGGTAAGATTCCCCAAGGGGGGAACCACCTAAGACATGATCATGAGGCATGATCATGTGGGAGGCCCCCAAGGAAGGAATTTGGGGGCTATGGCAAAAAGGGGGTGATGGACTCTCACTGCGCCCCGCCCCCCCGGGTTTTGACAAAGCCTGAGCACTCATTCCATCCATGAGAAAATCTCCTTATCTCTTGGCTGCCTTAGTTCCCCTTGCTCCACCTAAGCCTGAAACAATGACAGGGTGGTGCAGCCCTGTACTAGAAAGGGCGGGTTCCCCGGGTGATAAGGCCTAAGAAAGAATATGTAAAATCCTGTGAAACCTGCTTTGTTTAGAATGCTCTCAATTGAATGAGAAGGGTCTAAGGAGGAAGTAAGTTTGTTCCTCAAAGTTTTACAGCTCTTTGACCCTGACTCAAAGTAGGCTCTCAGAGTTCCTTGTTATTTGATCCTTACTTCCCTGCAAAGAGTAATGAGCTTTACCTGAATTCTTGTACAAATGAACCCAATAAAAGGCCTGCTGGGACAGAAGAACGCATGTCCTCCCCCAGAGAGTGTGGCCACTCCATCCCTACTTCTCCACAGAAAATCGCCTGTGTCTGTGTATGTTCATTTATCGTGCATCGACGAGCCATCCACAGCGTTCCGCAGTCACTGCCGGTCAGTAATCCCACTTCTGGGTATATATTCAATGAAAATGAAAATAGGATCTCAAAGAGGTAGCTGCACTCTCATGTTTATAGCAGCATCATTCCCCATGATCATGATAAGGAAACAACCTGCATGTTCATCTGCAGAAAAATTGATAAAGCAGATGTGATTGAGATATATTTTTTCTTTATTTTTTGGTCAGGCCTTGTGCTAGGGGCTAAAGATACAGTGTGTGTCTTACTACCAAAAGGTAGTGAGGGCATCAACTATTTACATGCAACAGGAGCATGAGGCTAGAAGCTAGGGAACTGGGTGCAAAGTTGATGCATAATTGAGTCCTTACATGAGCAGGGGTAGGGTGGAAACAAAGAGAATCTTCGGGAGAAAAGGAGACCTGAGAGATGAAAAGTAGTTATCTCAAGTTTATGGTTGCCCAGGAGAAAGTACCAGGAAGAGGTGAAAGTCACATCAATGCCAAGGAGATGAGAGACTGCATGAGAACCTGAAAATTACATCAAGTCAGGGGTAAGATGGGCAACTGCTGGTGGCTAGAGGGCTGGACCAGGAGGTCTTGAGAACCACAAGAAAAGAGCTAGGTGTTCCCTAAAGGGAAATAAGAAACCATGGAAGAATGGCTGCGCTCGCCATTTATACGGATTATCATATCTATGAGAGGGGACCCCCCAAATACCCAGAATTATCTCCTAGAGAGTGGGCCCCTTGTACAGGCTTCCCCCACTAGGTGAGTGTTCTAGCAACCCATCTGTATCAATGTACCAGCTGGTGTTGTTTGTGAGAGACCGCGCTAAACCTCAGTGAAATTTTTTTGATGACTTTCATCGTATGTGCCCATTTCGTGATGACTGATTTGCAAGCACACCTGCCCACACCACGCTTGATGTTCAGCACTTTTTGACCAAAAATGGCATGACCCCCATGCCCCACCCTCCCTATTCATGTGACCTCTCCCTGGTCAACTTTTTTTTGTTTCCCCAATGAAAAAAGTCCTCAAAAGGTGAAACAAAAAACAGTAGAAGCACTAAAAGGCATCAAGATTGATGGATTCAAAACCTGCTTTGAGCAATGAAAAAACATCTCCATAGGTGCATTGCATCAAATGTAGAGTAGTTTGGAGATGCCTAAATTTTAAACATGTAAGAAATACACAATTTTTTATAAATAAATTTTGGGTGTTTTGGTTTCCTTCTAGTATATAGGTTATTTATTTATATATGTAGTTATATGTGTATACAATAGATTATTTTTTTGGTCAAAAGAAAGAAGGCAATTTTGTCATTTGCAACAACATGGATAGACCTTGAAGGCATTGTGCGAGGTTGAATATCGGGCAGAGAAGGACAAATACTGTATGGTGTCACTTCTATGAGAACTCTAAGGAAGCTGAACTGTTAGAAACCGAGAGTGGAATGGAAGTTGCCTGGAGCCAGGGGGTGAGGCAAATGGAGTGTTTGTCCAAAGGTACAAACTTCCTATTATAAAATGGATGTTTTGGAGACCCAATGAACACTACAGTGACTATAGTTAATATACTATATTATATACTTGAAAATTGCTAAGGCAGATCTTAAATATTCTCACCAAAAAAAAATGGTAATTATGTGAAGTGATGGAGGTGTTGACTAGCCTTATTGTAAACATTTCACAATGTATATTTGTGTCTCAAACCATCACTTTTTATACCTTAAACTTACATAAAGTTATTTTTGAAATATATCTCAATAAAGCTGCGAAAAAAATAGCAGGCTGGTGGTGGGTTGGACGCAAGCTCTGGAATATGCTCATGCTACTGCTAAGCCTTGAAATCTAGATGTCTGCTCCTACCTTTCCACACCTTTTATTCTCTTGCTTCTCATCAATCCTTCCTTACTTCTAGTAAGACATGAAAAAAGAATGAGAGGACAAAAAATAGCTTATCACAAAAATATAAAAGTGGCATTAATATTGTCTCTGCAGATATTTAAAATAACATAAATTAAATAACCCCATGCCAATAAGTTTGGAAACTTATTAAATTGATATATTCATTTTAAAATACAACATAAAGCTGAGGGGAAAATTAAAAATAATTAAAAATAATGCTATAAATATGAAATAAATAGGATCATAGTTAAAATTCTTCTCAAAAGGAAGCCCCATAACTACACAGCTTTGCTGGTGAGTTCTATAAGATGTTTAAAAAGTAAAAATCTCTAGTACTGCTCAAAATCATTTAAAAAAAAGAAAATGAGAGGATGTGATCTCCAATTCAATTAAGAAGACTAGAATTTTGTAAGAAATAATATACAAATTTGAAGTTAGTTTTTGGAAATAACGTTTTCGTACATGGCAATTGTTGGCATCTAGTGTGAGGAGTATCTCAAATACAGCAATAGCATACTAGCAGAGCTGCTCCCGCAGTGTGCAGGATCCCGGAAAATATTTCTTACATAATACCTGTTTATATAATTATTCGATATAAAGTAACACAATGTATCTACTTTAGTGGGATATAAAGCCCACGTGTCTATGTGAAGTGCAGCTGTGTATCAATGAACATTTATAGCAGTGAGTAGAGAAGATGGGTCTTCTGAATTTGCTATTGTCCAATCGGTGCACGTGAAGACCACTCACAGTGTCCAGACCGCATCGCTTCATAGCCTTTGTTGTCAAATACCTGTTCCTCATGAATTTCATGTCTCCCATGCACATACAAGAGACAGGTCTCCATAGTGTCATGATTCTTTAGAACCTATTTTTATTAAAATAATTAATCTTATCATGATGTTGTGTCACTCATTTTGCTGCCATGCTGACTTCCAGTGACTCTCCCAAATGTTATTGTGTGGTTTTGTTGGGTTAATCCACTCGCCAGTTCTCCTGCTAACCAGGGCCGCAATATGGGGTCCCTAGAATGAGCTTCAGGCATGGAACCCAGAGCTCTCTAAGACATCTGGTCAGCACTACGCACTGGGGGGCGCGGGAAGCTGGAGAGTCTAAAGACAACGGAGAAAAAGAAGCAGTACCAGGGCCTACTCAGATGCAGCCAAGGCTTGGGGCACCTCACTCAGGTGGTTCTTCCAGCTTTAAATGGTTCAGAGAACTCCAAAAAATTCTGGGAAGGTACTGTAAAGTACAGTGGTGGTGCGGGAGCACCCTGCATTGCTCTTTAAAGAACGGGAAATGTGATATGATTATGAAAAATTCATAATTGTATTCACTTATACTTTTCTGATTCCCGGTGAGTTAAATATTTTGAATAAGTTTATTGAACTTTTATATTTCTTCTTTCATGACTCCCTTTTTCATCACCACGTCTTAATCTAATTAGGACTTGATATTTTTTAAATATTTTTGTTCTTGTTCTTTATGCATATATAGTTTTCAATCTGTGGCTATTATATGTTGTAAATATTTTATTCAAACAGATTTTTATTCATAAAGAAATTATAAAGTTTTAGACAGTTCATTCATATTATTTTTTTTGTATGGCTTTTACATCTTTTTTCTTGCTTAGAAAGGTCTTCCCTGTGATAAGATTATAAAGTGTTTTTATGTATTATTCATAATTTTATATACAAATACTTTCAATATATCTTATACACACATACATGTATATATACATATACAAAGTGTAGAGACATATATATCATATTTGATTATTTTTACTTTAAAATATATAATATAATTTATCAGAAATTATTATATGTTAGGAGACATGGGTTTCTAGACATTTTTTTCTGATAGTTTTAAAATCCTAAAATAATTTGTAGACATGTGGTATTTGCTACATTGATTTGAGATGCTAATGAAAAACTGAACTTATACATGTGGGTCTATTGACAAATTTAATTATATTTAAAAAAATACTATTCTCTGTTTGTTCCTATAACTTTACAGAGTGTTATACCTGGCAAGGTACATCCTTCATACTGGTTTTGAGGTTAATCTTTATGAGACGTCTTAGATTCTGTCTTTTCTACTGGAAGAAATGAATGACACAACTCAGATATCACAGCATCTCACTTCTTTTCATTCTTAAAGGAGTTTTTTTCTTTTGAAGAAAAAAGACTTCGTTATTGTACTTTTGTGCAATGATTTACCTTATGAATACCAGGTTAAGTGATATGTGATATGATTTCTTAAAATATTTAACAAGCTTGTCAAACTTATCATAGAAAATTTAAAAAACTCTTTTTGAAAACCATATTAGCAAATTAGTTATCTCAATTATTTAATAATAATAATGTCATATATAATTTTCTAGCATTTTACAGTTAAAAATATTTTTACTTATGTCTCTGTTATAAGCAATGAAAGAATTCAGAACAAAAGAAAGTTTTCACTGGGGATATTTCAAGATAATTTAATCAGAGCCTCATTACATAGCATATAAGGCGGTTAAGAGATGAAACATTGGATTCAATGATCATGTGTTAGCTAGACCCAACAGGGCAGACTACTTCATCTCTTTATGTCTCAGCTTTCACAGGTTGGAAATAATGATTATACCTTCCTTATAGGATGTTATAAGAATTAAAGGAGTTAATGTATATTAAGTGTTCAAAACAGGGCCTACACAGGAAATGATAAACAAATGCTAGCAATTATTATTCAACAACAAGGGATGTAAGACCCAGATAGATGAACTGACCAAAATGATTCTTTGCAAGTCAGGGGCATACAGAAAAGACATCAGGTACTGTAACTTCTGTGCAAGCACTCTTCCCAGACACGCGAGGCTACATTCCATGAAAGGAGCCTACAGTGAAGTGAAAAGTCTAAGACGGGGCTTTATTCTCATGTTAGTTGCCTTTTTAATCTGTTTCTGTAACCGCTGGAGCAGCCAGCATGAGCAGCCTTTGCGAGGTGATCAATGTGCTGAGAGTGAGAAATATGCCCCCCAAAAGGCTTGGCTGAGCACCAAAATGTTCATTGCACTCTTTGGACTGAAGGTCACATTGAATTTAAAACTATCCACCTTCACTCTGAATTTATTCCAAGAGGGAGAACAGTTCAGAGACCCAATTCCATTTTTGCAAATTTATTGCAGACAGAGACTGGTCAACAGTTTCCTGTATAACAGTTACTGAATAATCAAGCAGTGTTCTGGATCTCTTGGTTTGGCAATTAAGAATAACAAGGTTTATTACCTTTTTTATTGTTTTTTAAAAATGTATTTATTTATTTTTAGAGAGAAGAGAACGGACAGAGAGAGGGAGGGAAATACCAATGTGTGGTTGCCTCTCGCACACCCCTTGCTGGGGACCTGACCTACAACCAGGCATGTGCCCTGACTGGGAATCAAACCACTGACCCTTTGGTTCCCAGGCAGGTGCTCAGTCCACTGAGTCACACCAGCCAGCACACATTTTCTTATCTTTATAGGGAAACTTATCTTGCTCTCTAAAATCACAGAAATCTAATGTTTTTCAATCGAGCATTTCATTATTACTTCTCTTTAATGGACCATGGTAACCACTATTTCCAATAATCTTATTTTAAAAAAGCACTCAAAGCAAAGCCAAATTTACCTTGGATCTTCTGTAAAACATTCTTTTCATATAACCATAACTAAAATATCTCCTACAGACACCATCCAAATAACTCATTCTCTTCTTAAAATGACTTACTGTTTATTGATGGTACCATCATTTGGCCTCTTATAAATATGATAAAACACATATTATTTATCTGTGTGTGTTTGTGTATTTATTCACTGTGCAAATCTTTTATACCTATCATGTCTCTAAGATCTACATTGCCTATGACAGAAGCCAAGAAGTATTTATTTCAGTAAGAATGGAGAAGGTTTTGATAATGACCATGATCAGAGGAGAAAATGTGTTCTGGTGGCAACAGACTAAATTAGGAGACAAGAATTTCTAATACTTTTAAAATTCAGTAATTTATTTACTATTATAACTTAAGAAATGGAAAAATAAAAGATTAACTGATCACATTTATTCTCCTAGAACCTCCTGCAGAAAATTCCCATTACTATGGACTCTTTTAGACAGCTAGTTATTAAAAATCATAACAAACCACTGGAGATATCTTATGCCCTTTACATTCCCAAGATAAAACAAAAGCAAAGTTCAGCACTTTTGCCCCGGGCACTGCTAAACAGGAATGTTAACTTCTGATAAACCTGAACCACTGTATTCATACCACTGCAGGAAAGGAAATATACAAAGATACACTTTCTACCTTCCTCTCACTACATGACTCCAATGCTGCTGATTTGACTGACTCTCTTCAATGAAGAAGATTCTGGTCACTCTCTTCATTTTATTTTTCTTCCTGGTCCCATTGCCACAAGGTAAAATGGAAATATTATTTGAGTAGGTGAAACATCTTTCTGGAGAGAGACGTCTGGGTTGACGTCAACTGGAGACAGTGATGTGACTGAATTACCAAGGGAGGGTTGTGATGGTACCACGGCTGATTCACAAAGAAGGGACTTGTGATCTTACTAAAAAGTAAGGCTCCTAGTCAGACCTCTAATTGTGCATGATGGTTTAAGGACTTGCTCAGATGCTTTGTTTTCAGTATGGGCTCTCTTTCTGGAAAGACAAGTTAGATAGGATATCAAAGCATAATCATCCAGATCCTTGAGAAATAATGGGGCATTGTATGTAATAAGACAACAGTGAGTTTATTCTAACAAGAATAATAGGTTTGGCTATATTCTGTTCCATAATTTATTGATACTTTGATAATTCTCATTTTTTAAAATTTGGTATTTTCAACTGATGTAGAATCTAAAAGCAAAATGGCTCTATTACCTCAGGTCCAATTATATAGCAGTTAATATTAATCAGATAATAAAATGAACATGGCCATTGACTGACTGATATCTGCATTCAGATTGGTTTTTTACCACCTATTGGCTGTGTAAATCATTAGGTTATTTCTATTCCTTCTGCATCAATTTTCACATCTGTGAATTAAGTATAGTAATTAAGCCTACCTCACAAAATTATCATGAGGATTAATAGTGTGTAAATATTCAGAGTGTCTAATATAGACTACAAGATATATGAGGTTTTTCCTAAATGTTATAATTACTTTTATGTTGTATTGAAATATCTTAGAAAGAAATGTAACCACACAGTGCTTCATTTTGGAGGAAGAAACTCTTCTTTGACAACTGGTATAGGTGATAGTGGAGGCAATACTTTCCCTGTTGAATTCCATGTGCTTGGGGTGTGTACTCTCCTTTGTAAATTATTTGTGCTTATCACTCTTGGGATGGGTTAGCAGCCAACAGAGTGTGTTTTGCTGGAGGTCATTGAATGAACTGTCTTGACACATTTCAGGCTATTTGAAATAGGGAAAATCTGTTTCTTATGTGTGCAAGAACACTGTATGTAGAAACACACACCCAAAGAAATAATTTCACTAACCTCAGAAACAAAATGAAACAACCCAAACAAAACTCTAAGGACGGACTTCTAATTCAGGAGTGGCCTAGAATTTTAGTACTTTGCTGTTCGAACCCCGGTTTCACGTCAGTGCTCTAAAAATAAGCCCAGCTCTGAGTAAATTTTAAAAATCAAATGCTTAGATATTTTTGATAAAAGATTCAAATGGTGTGTATTATTTTATAATTCAAATAAATTATCTCAGAAATTATAAGGATTATTATTGTAATATAGCCTTCTAACCTTAGAAAAAAATTGAAATAGAACCTTTTAATACCAAACAAGAGTTTTTCTTTTCTTTTTTAAAAAAATATTTTATTTATTTATTTTTAGAGAGAGGGAAAGGGAGGGAGAAAGAGAGGGAGAGAAGTATCAAGTGTGGTTCCCTCTCGCACACCCCCTACTGGGGACCTGGCCAACAACCCAGGCATGTGCCCTGACTGGGAATTGAACCGGCAACCCATTGGTTCACAGACTAGCACTCAATCCACTGAGCTGCACCAGCCAGGGAAGGGTTTTTCCTAAAGTAGAGAAGACTAGTATATAAGACAATCATATCTGGATAATAAAATATTAACTCCATTTATGTTGTAACGATTTACTATGTCCCTTTTGTCCCTTGGTTTTGGGAAAAAAATTGTGAAAACCTTCATGACATTTTCTTTATCTTCAAAAACATGAGACTGGTGTGTATGCATGGTCTCATCTAAAAGCTGAAACATTTGCAATTCCTTCTTATGCACAAATATGAATTTTATATGATACAATAGTTGTTAGCTAGAGAGAAGATATCTGTTGATTTTGTTACTAGTGGGAAAATGCTAATTTAGAATTCCCACTTAAATAATGCTATTCTTTTTCTCATACTGGTGCTTGGCAGCTGTCATCTTCTGTTATTTGTAAATTCCAATAAGTAATCATACATGCTTCATACCCCTCTTGTAGGACCATGTAATTTGAGGATGTGTTTTTAAGCTGATGAGATGTCTTTTCCTTCTGGCATCAAAGGCATAAATAACACCTCTCCAGATAATACAAATAAGGAGACATTTTAATTTATACAGTGCAACAGCGATATCACTTGGCCTAAATTATTTGGCAAGAAAAACCATATAATATGAGTTCAAATATTTTTCCTTATAAAGTCTAGTTACCTGAAGTAACAAAGACTTTATGCTAACATAACTTCACTGAGAGCGGAGGGTACCAATATATTGAATTGTCAGTACTATCACATTTGGGTCTTATATGTTAAGATTCCAGGGAAAGAGGGAAGAACACTGTTCACATACCTTCTCAGCTGGTGCCTGCTCATTCACCATTATGTTTAATGCCTTCGCTTTGGGAGTCTCCTCCTGAGTGACCCATTTAAAAATGCAAACATTCTTGAAAAGTGAAGCGTTAAGTTTTCTTCCCATGATATGAATGAGTTCATTAGTTGGTATATTTTGTGATGATGTGGGCTTGAGGACTTCCTATAGAGTAGAGCACTCAGAAAAGAAAACACGAGATTCTATCACCCCTCTTCACTGTGCGTAAGGGTGGTCAGGAACGGCACCACCCGTGCTCCCAGGGACCCCTTCTTCCCTGATTAACCTCCATCATCGTACCTGTCACAAAACTCCTCCTACCCCAGTGTCTGCTGGGATTCTCTTCATTCTTCCCAGAAGATAGGATCCTAAAGATAAAAACAAGATAGCAATTTAAACAACATGAACTGACTTTTCTGTTGAATTCCAAAGCCAAAAATATTTAAATATTTTATTCCTTTTGAATGAGAAGAAAAATAATTAGGTCAGCAAGTAGCGATAGGGATATACGATGTCTGCTCTAAAGCACTCTGGTCTAACTATCGATTTAGAAATTCTCATGGAAAACTGAGTTTTAGCCACCACTTGTCACAGCTCTAAACTATAGAAAAAAAACTGACAATGAAGCAGAAAATACCACAAAACTGTCATTTCCAGAAAAACTAATGACTTCTTAAATCTCTACTGCAGGGGAGAAAACTTAGCATATGCAGATGCTGTAATAATTTTCATGTCAATGATTGATTTACAGCAAGTCCGGGATCCGAAGACACATATAATAATTCAATGATTTACATGTTTTCCTTACTTTCTAGCAGTGAAATGTGCCATGAAAGACACAGTTTTTTGTTTTTTCAAGAAAGGCAAATGTAGATCAGAGTGCCGCGGTTCTGAAACACAAATCAGTGTCTGCACGAGACTAAATGCCAAGTGCTGTATGTAGAAGACGGACATCAAAACAAGCCTCCCTGAAAAATAAAGCACAGTGAGTATACGGCTTAGTAATAAATGAAACTGAATTATAATCTATTCTTAACACAGTATGTGTTGCTTTCTTGATCACATGACATCATTTGAGGAACTGGGTTCTCTCCTAAAGATCTGACAGTAGCTGAGGATATCGAATATATAGTGTGTTTCTGTGGAAACAGGTCATCATTTTGGATACAAGTTCTCAATTAATTGGCAGAAAAATGCTAAATGATTCAAAACATTATCATTGGGAGTCTTCAATTCAAAGGTATTCAAACTGATAGGTATATTTTTCCAAATGAGAGAGGAGTTAAGAGATACCAAAGAAATGAAACAGGGTTTTCAGCAGGTCATGGATCAAGGGACCTGATTCTCTGTGAGTAGGAAGCCCTAATATCAGTTGAACCTTTCAGTTTTACGTATTCGTTTTCTTAAACAGGGGACTTAAAAAAGAAGCTATGTCTAAAAATAGGTGTATGACAATGAAAACAGGAAACAGGGTGGTCTGATGAAAGCTGGAAGAGTCCCATAGCTAAGACCTAGAGAACAGGGACAAAAATTTAGTCTGATCACTACAAGAAATAATTCTTGTTCACTGAAAACATTAGAAACTTGATTAATAGTTATATCTTTATATCTTATACTATCATATGGCTTTAAAATACTTTTAGACACAGAAATGTTTTTGATTGTCACAAAATTTCTTTGAGATAGTGCAGTGTTCATGAAATATAACAAGTAACTAAGCAAAGACTTATGTTTAAGGGCACAAACCCTGGAACCAAGTTATCAAGGTCCTCAGTCTGCAATGCAATCGCTGTGATTGTTCTTAAATTAACCTGATTTGTTGAATAATGCTTAGAGAGTTTGTGAGGCCATATAGTTAATTAAGCAGTTATACATGACTAGAAAATAAGCTCCATTGTACACAATGAATACAATCAGTTCAAACACAAATTTGAATACTCCCCTTACTTTGAAATCATTAGTGCAGCTGGAGAAAGAGGGCAAAGTAAACGCAGAGTTGAAAAAAGAGGCCACGTCTGAAATTCAGGAGCAGACAGAGGCCATGAAAACAGGCAGTTAGAGGTGTCTGATGACCTATGTCTTTGTGTTTAACTACCAGCACTGAAAATGAGCTTGAGAGACAAACTTTCCATTAGCTTGATCTGGTAACAAAGTAATAAATGCTTAAATTGTTATTGCTTTTTATGTGTCCCTCTTTTCACATAAAACTTTCCACATTCACTCTAGCAACTGAGACTTTTATAAGAAGATAAAAAAGATAATTCTATAACTGCTCAAGCTTGTATAATTTATTTTCAAACCAATTTTTCTTTGGGTTTATAATCCATATTAGGAACTATTCATTCTCTTATAACCTAGACCATTAATTTCAAAATGTTTCATAAATAAAGACCTCTTTTACTCCAAACCACAGGCTAATAGCTACAATTTAGCAGTCTAAAAGGTTTAAGGAACTATAATATGACCAGAAATAATCCGCATGTGCAAACACATACACTCATATTTATGTGGGCATAAAGATAGGTATGTACATAGGCACACAGATAGATGGTAGGTATATATACACTAGGTGTATCCTTCATTGTCTTACAGACATTGTCTGTCTGTATTTGTATTCATCAACAACTTCCAATCATTTTCCTACTAGATTCTGGCCCAAAGGAAAAAAATGGGTAACATTGGTATAGAGAGTTTTATTGGCATAGTGTCCATAAAATGAATACCTTTGAATAAAGCCATTGAGGCACATAAATGAGTAATAAATAAATAGAAGGTTCCTTGTCTAATCTGCATTACTACATAAGTCATCTGCACTAAGATCCACTGAGGGAGTGGTCTTGTTCAAGTAGTCAGCCAAGCTTGCACTGTTCCTGCTCTGAAGTCAGAACCCAAGCACATTACTATAAATTTCAAAAAGCCACAGCCACCACAGGAAGTCATCGCTTAACTGGGGAACTGGCCACCTGCTGTGGAGTCAGAAACTTCTTGTCCTCATAATCATTATAGATACCTGATAAAGAGATCATCTGCTTAACCCTACAGCAGCTGCTGAAGAACTAACTTATCAGTGTCAATTGTAATAAAAGAGACATAATTGATAGTGTTTCTTCTGCTTCAGTCAGGTGGCCCATCTCTTTCTACCGCAACTGAAATTTTATTTTCTGGGTGTCCAATGTTTGTACTATGTTAGTGGATACTCCAACAAGTTTTGATAAATTTAGATATCAAATTAGAAAGTATTGAGATTTTATTCTCTTCTTTCTCAGGGGATTCCAAGAATTCTTTAACTACATTGACTATACTATATTAGGCAACATTCAGTATAACCTATTTTACTCAAAAAAAAAAAATGTAAAAGCAAAACAATAAATTTATTGTCTATTACCTAGAAGTTCATTCATGGGCAGTAATTATGGATATTAGACAAATAAATTTAAAACAGAGCAACATACATTGGCCTTGTCAAACCTTCAGTTTGATAGTAAATTATTCAATGGCTGAGCTAGCAAGTAAGAAGTTAAGAAAACAGAAACCTTATAAATCACCAACTACTTCTCTTAGCATTTGAGAAGATTGAAATACATAAAAATTATCCATCATATTAAGAGGAAGGAGGGGGCCAAAATTTCCCTGAGACTCTTTGATATAAATACTAATTCACTGATTACTTAGTTTTAATGACTTCTAGAAAGTAGACATACAAACTCTAATTTTTTTCACTTTCTAAAAATTTCAATTTAATCACATACCAACTTTCACCAATTTTCTAACTTTGGAAATAAACATTTAAAATTTCTGATCATTCTAATTTACATTCAGTTTTATGACGTTGAGAAGTTGAAATGTTGGATAACCACCATGGAATTGAACAACATTTAGCAAAACTTTTACTTTGAGAGTTGACTGCAACAATGAATCAGAGACTTTTTCAAGCTGTATAGACAGGTCTCATGCTACAAGCTAAGGGAACAAAGAACAAATTTGACTTTGAGTTCCAGTCAGCTGTTCTTACATTATTTGCTCCAGGGTGGGATGGATTTTTTTATCTGACAATATCCTTAATCATGAATAACTCACTTTGAATGTTTTTCCTAGTGGCTCCTTTGTGCAAGAGAGATGGGCAAGGAGGAGGTGGAAGTGGAGTCCTGCTAAGCATTAAATACTGTCTATGGGCCAGGGAGACTCCAGCTCTCACACTTGGACTTGACACGGACATTGACAACTGGGACCTCCTTCTCGGTAATGCCCAGAATTACCTTTAGCAACCCAATCTTAGCTGCTGTTGAATCTGAAAATAATTTATGTTAACTAGTAAAATCATGAGCCTCTCAGCTAATGAAAGAAATTGATAAAGGAGTTTTAATTGGCTTTCCCTTGCTCGCAGGGTAACAAGGAAGAGGGGCATACAGGAAAATCAGTAAAGTGCCACAGCATGAGAATGCTGAGAAGCCATGTAATACAGAGAGAGCTGATGGGAGACTATTAAAATGATCCAGGTCTACAGAGATAAAGATCTGATCTAACACAAGGAGTAGACCAGGTGTAAGACATTCTAGCAAATGCATTATTCCCAAATTATTATTTAGATATCAAATCAAACAAATATTATAGTAAGACTTTAAGAGAAACTCATATTAGTAGATTATGTTTGTGCTTTTTAGTGTTAGAAGTATTAAATTAGTAGATATCCCCTTTATACAGAGAGAAAGGTTAGTGTTCTGCTTCTATTTATTAATACTTTCTAGTTACAAGTCTATAGCCACAGACTACTTGTTTTTTGGGGGACTTGACCATTGAGAAATAACAGGATATAAGACAGGCTCAAAAATCTTATTTAAAACTTTCCAAAAATTCTCCATCACCCTCAGGTTAAAGTCTAGTCCCCTTAACCAGACTTCAAATACTTACTACTCACCTTACTCCATGTATTTCATAACATAACTTTTTTCAAAACTTCATGGTCTCACTCATTCCAACCCTTTGCACATATAGTCTTCTCCCATTAGAGCATCCTCTTTCTTCACCTGGGTTACTAATATTTTAAGTCTAATCTTAGAAATCATCACCTATAAGAAAACTTGATGAATCCCCTCCCTTTCCCTAAGTGACATATCCATTTATTCTATAATAGCATTTTATCACTTAGACCTATAGTTGCCCCTTTAGGTGTTTGCAGGGCCCTGCTTCCCCTAAGCTGTAAGTTTCATGAAGGTGAAGACTGAGTTTTTCTTATTTACTATGGTGTTCTCAGGACCCACAGCAGTGTCTCTTCTCTGATAATTTCTCATTAAAATGCATGAGATAAATAAATAAAGGAAAGAAAGTGGGGGGATATAGGGAAAGAGGGGAAAAGTATGAAAAATATAAAGGTAGTATTTGCTCCAGACCCCAAAGACCAGATAAACCTCTAGGCCCAAAGTCACTCACAATGAATCAATTCTTGTTTTTCAGTTGGTTGTTATTGACAAAGGATACAGTTGCTTCCTGAGCCAAGATGCGGACTGACTGAGATGTCTGAACAAGTTATAGATATTATTGTCCCATCCATTGGCATACCTGTCTACATCCAGAGTGCCACCATACCTGGACATTAATACATCTATTATGAAAGATAGAAGACAAATTTTATCCTGCTAATAAGGCATTGCTTATTTTGGCATTCATCTATTCCTAGTTAATATACACTCTTAGCATCTTAACGAGTAAAATTAAACTATGAGTGCTGCTTAGCTATCCCTGTGCATATTTATTGATGACTTAAGCTTTAATTGAGAAAAAATATTCTCATCTTGTTTTCAAAATGGTGGAAAGTAGAGATTAAGAAAGAAGTTTTTCTAGAAGTAAGAATTTTATGTGAGTCTAGGAGGTGGGGGAATAGTCCATTATAGTGATAAGGTCTTAGGTTTTTGGAGTTAGATTACCTGGGTTTGAATCCCAGTTTCTTTACGTTTTTAGCTATGTGATTTGAACAAAAATATTACTAATTCTTTAAGTCAATGTACTTATATATAAAATAAGAATAGTTATAACTCTTATTGAATAGTTTGACATGAAGATTAAATAAGATAATCCAAATAAAATTCATATGCAGTTCTAGTGCATGATAAACATATAATCAATAGGCTAAAAATAATAATCATTATTACTTAATTGTATCAATAAAACTATAATTGTTTAATGTTCTAAACCTATTGTTGCATAAATAGTGCACATGTGTATAGAGGTCATATTGTAATTATCAGAAACCTGCCCATGTATGAAATGATGAAAGAGATTAAAATATCTTCAAATGTGGATGGGTTTGAGAAGTCTCAAGGAAGAATTCTTAAGGCAAGGAGATAGCCCTGGAATAATTTAGTGTTTTGATTTCTGCTTTGTTCCTCGTCTGTTCCCTGAGTAAAGAGGGAAATTGGGACTAGTACAAAATGTTCCTTTGATCTAGACAACATGACATAGTAATAAAAATTTTATGTGTTCTTTAGCAAGACCAAGATAACTTAGTGACAAAGCTCAAAGACATACAATTTAAAGCTTTACCACATGGTATTGGGTACTTCCAAAGTTATTATCTATCTTTTCTTGGATAATGACAAAAAACAGCAAGGCAAAAAGTAGTTGTGTTTATATTTTCAAATCCCTAAATTTGAAATGTTTTTGCAAAGCTGAAGTTTTATATAAATATAGCAATGATGATGAAAATCATTAAAAAGTTTTAAAAAGTAAGTCCTTTTTTGTTTTTTACTCCTTTTATTTCCAAACATATTTGAACTTTGGAGGCCTGATATGTCACAGTAGAAGAATAAGCACTCCCAAGGTTGCCAGGAGCATGTACTGGTCCACTTTTTCAACTATCCTGAGCAGCCATGTCTCAACCACTACTTCAACCTTAGGGAATGAATCCCCAGTCTGTATCTCTAACCTCCCCTCCTTTCTTTACCTGAAAATGCAAGTGTAACTATTGAATGTCTCTTAGGAAACTTCTGTAGATTCCTTAAACTTAACACTACCTGCATAATTTTCTCTTCTATCTTTCTTGTCCTCCACATGCTGCTTCTAGTATATTGCTTCTGATCATGGTTAGTGTCACATTCCATCTAAAGGACCATTCTACTTCCTTATCTTCTTCATCTATAAGTATATTTATTTCAATTCATAAATACTTTTTCAATACCTTCCTTAAATTCTTGCAAACACACATTTGGTCAAGTTCCACTATTAGCCCCCCTGCTCCATGTCCCTGACATAGGCCTACAGTGTTGTTTGTTTGTTTTCAAAGCTAAATGATGATTCAAAATTTTGTGAATCCTCTTATGAAGAGAGGATGGTGCATTAAACATAAACAACCTACTGATTAAACATATTACTCCAATGTCTTCTTTTATCCAATTTTTACAATGAAAGTATGAGATTCAAACAATTCATATACTCCACTGAGATCAATAGCTCAAACACTAACCTCTTCCTTTTTTCTCCATCCTCACAACTTACAACTGTTTGGAGCTAAGCATTTGGGAGAGTATAATAGAGGAGCACTATAGTCTGCTATTCACATGCTCTTATTAATTAATTGTTCTATTATATTAAAAACTCTGACCCTTGTTTTGGTATCCTAGGTTTCTCATCTCTAAAATGGGAGTGGGTTGACTAGATAAACTCTACTGTTTACCACACCTAAAATTCTATGACATTGTAGACTTTCCCATCTACTCATTCAAGGGTAAGAGTTGAGAGTAAAGGTGTTACTATCAGTGTTTAGCTAGATATTGAAGTGGGGAGCAAAAAGGCTTAGACATTGAACTTAATAAACTGGAAAATATGCCTGCTTGCCAAGTAGGAAGCTATGGCATTACTCCACCAAAGGGATTAATGCTCCTGTCCTCCCCACTTTAGTACCTGATTGTTGGAGGGCACAGGGAAAGGTGCTAGATCAAAGAGGCCTGTAAGTCTAACTAGGGCATGAAAACACATTGAAAGCCTGTGAAAAATTGGATTGATTGTCTTTTTGAAAAAGCTTCTGGTCTTTTCCAAGCCTGAGATATATAATCCCAGGGAGACAAAAGAAACTCTCTCTCTTTCTGTCTCATGCACTCAGAGATGCACTTGCCCCTTTCGTTCATGGGCTCTCTCTCCTCTGGGAGCACTCCACCATGGTGGTCTAACAGCTACTGGGGCTCACAGCAGATGACATTGACTCCGAAAGGATTAAGGTCTCTCTCTCTCTCTCACTCTATCTCTATGGCTCAGGTCCTGCACTTGCCTCATGTACTAGTGTGTTCTCTATCCATAGCCATATGGCCAGCAGCCACAAAGACTCTGCCACTAGAGCAGCCAGGAACAAGCTAAGCTGCCTGGATGGGGACTGAGACCACTTAGCTTCTGCCTGTGAGCTCAAAAGGACTTAGCTTTAATATGGAGCAAAACCTCTGGACGCTGGTTTTTGTCTTGGCCTTGTTGAGGACACAGTTAGATCTTTTCCACGGTGGGATGGACAGAGATGGGACATTGGGAAGTCATGAGGAGAACCCCCTTAATTTCACATCATCAATAAGCTATACTACAGAGCCCCATCTTCTCATGTGGGTCTCAGGAAATTCTTTTCCACTAGACACTGCCAGAACTTGTTTTCTGCTGATAAGGGATATTAATATATTAATATGTAGAAGTTTAAACTGAAGCGGGAAACCTATGTTTTTCCAAAACAAAGTAAGATAACCATAAAACACAATGGGCAGTAGCAATGTGGCAGAATAGTGGCTTGTTAGAGATTTTAATGGGTCCAGAGTAAGAAGTATTTAATGAGCTATTATAATGTTAGATGAGACAATGTGTTTGAATAATAATATAATACTAACAGTAAATGAATGAATACTTACTATATATGCCCATATCTCACTTAGTTTTGTCCATATCTCATTTAGTCTCCACCGTGAAGTTAGTTTTATTATTATCTTGTCCAAATATGGAAACTAAAACTTTGAGAGATTAGCTATTGAATCAAGCAGTTAGTTAATAAATGAAAAAGCTTGGACTGAAATCTATGTCTAGTGTGAAGAAAAGGCCAGTATGTTTGGAGTATACAGGTATGTATAGAGAAAAGGGAAAGAAAAGAAGAGCAAGGCAAACCTTTTGAGTTAAGAAACTGTCTCTATCAATCCCTGTAGAACCACAACACCCAATAAAAATAGGCTAGAGATTAGGCATTCAGAAAACAGTTGTTGATTAGCTGTTACTAACACACCTGCAGGCACATGCACATGTGCGTGTGTGAACACTAGTTCAAAAGGAAGAGTCAAATAATATTTAAATTTATTCATTATAATGACTGTAATACCAAACATCAAATTTATTTTAAAGATTCAAGTGCTCTGGTATGCTTATTTCAACAGCTGTACAAAATGTATCTTTTATGTTCTTTGGGCTTTGGCATACAAATAGACTAATCAGGCACAAACAGTCCTTTGTGGGTGGTAATGGTCCAGGATTCATGCTCATTCATTTTCCAAACAGTATTTAAGATTAAAAGATATCATTTGGTGTTTTTAGTTCCTCTCCCACACTTAATTTATTTCTAACATGTTCCCACAAAATAGTTACCCAACTGGCTCTTGAATAATCCCAGTAACAGTACGTTTACAATTTCTCAGAGCAACTGATTCCATTTGAGATGGCTGATCTAGAAGATCTGGGAATCAGCTTCCCCATGATGAACCTCAGTCACTTTCTCTGAAACATTTATGCCTTGGTTCTATAATTTGAAGTTATATTTCACAATTTTAGTCACCTTCCCATGGCCAGTTTTTAAATATCTGAAGACATATTGATAGTCTCTGTTTGTATTTTATGTTTCTTTTGCTAAACATTATTTTCTCTTTCTCATGTAATATGGTTTCACATCCCCTGGCACTCCTGTCTAGGAACCGCTCCAGGATTTCCATTGTATACCTTCTTCTTTGTTAGAATCAAATGAGAGACTCTAAGTAATGTTTGCTTAGTGACAAAACACCTCCTCTGTTGGCATTGTTTTTATCCATATATGCAGTCTAGTGCAATTATCACAATCAAAAGCATGCCTCTATCTAAGGATAGCTGACTATTCTTTCACTAGGTCAGCAGAGCTAACACCTTCTTTATCATTTAGCATACAGATCACAGAGTTAAAGCAAACTGACAGTACCTTTTCTCAAAACTACCACCATCTCAGGAATAAATTTTGCTTTTCTGTCTTTTGTGTATGAATTCCCTCAAATTGCATATACATGATTTTATATATGTGTGTGTGTGTGTGTGTGTAATATATATGTGTATATATATAATATATGTTTTATGTGTAAAACACAGTGTGTACTAGAGTGTTACAGTCAGGCATATTTTGGAATTTTGCATGCTTTCTAATGTCTTGTTTTCTTATGTCTGGTAAAGCCTATTAACTCAGATCCTTGCTGCATACCACTAACTGGCAGGTGCAATATTCTAAGAAATTCAGTTTTCCACCCTCTACTGATATGAATCCTCTACATTTAATGACTGCTTTAGCCAAGGTTACATTACTGGGATATCTTTCTTCAACCATATTGAGCTTCCTCTCTTTATTACTTTCCACACTTTCTCTTCCTTTCTGATCTGTTGTTAACCATTAATATAGTTTAAGACAAAACAAAGTGATACTGCCGTGGATCAGAGGGGCTTTGTATACATAACTGATTTACTTCAGTGAAGGCTGGAGGGCAACTCACTTCTGTTGGGTTGGACTTGGTGACAAATGAGAATGAGTGTGTTTAAGGGAGTCATCCTTAATCTATACAAGACATATGTGCTTATGCATCACACTGTTACTATAGTAGACATGAGATCATGAAATTTTCAATGATTTAAAAAATTTTCCTTTAAAAGAATTTAGATGAAAGTAATTCAGGAATCAAACCTCTAGAAGTTATCTTTATCTTTCTCCTTGTGCATTACTCTCCATGAATACCAGTATTATATTTCCTTAGCCCTCTGAAGAAATAAAGCTGTCATAGCTTCAAGATTGAAGTATAATTTCAGAAAAAAAAATAATACAGCATCTTATGTAAGGAGTCACAGAAAGGATAAAAGTGAGATTTAGAAAGTTCAAATACTCACTGTATGGTCTCATGCATTTGTAAGAGAAAAGGTGGTCCACTTTAGGTAATATCCTGTGATTTTTCAACTGTCTAAGAATGAAAAAGAAGAAGAAATGAAAGAAAAAATAAAGTCGATTAAGTCAGGACCTGGCCTTGTGAGGAATTTTCTCTCACAAGCCATGAAGCTTATCAAAGACAAAGGGTTAAATATTTAGTAATTCTGGTTCTCAGTCTTCCCACCTATTAAACAAAGTTAAATTGACTTTGGATAGTTTTTTTTCTAATTCTAAAATTTACATTTCTAAGAAAGATACTTTAGGAAATAATTCTGTAACAAATTTGACATGAGGCATTTTCACTTTCCAAAGATACTGAAGTGTGTGTTTCTTTGAATGCCTGGCTTGAGTTAACTCTAGAAACTAATCCATGTGCTGAATGTGATTTTGCCTCTAGAAAGCTGCTGCAAGGGATTGTTTCTAAAGAAAAAGAAATAATATTATGAAAAGTAAATTGAATTTGCCCTTGCCTTCAGCCTCCTTTTCATCTCATTTATAGCCACAAACAGTGGACAAGTGAATGAAGGTTTCAGAACACCTGGGTTTCAACAGCGTTTTGAAGGATCTTAATACTCGCATACTCTGTCAAATATTGGTATGCACTTGAAACACAGTATGCCATGCCTGTAACCTCATCTGTCCTGGAAAAGTGACAGTTATGTAGATTACTTTACTGCTTACCAAGCTGCCAATATAGAAACCAACTGTACTCTGGGGAAGTCATTATTGTGAGTATTTCTTAGAACCACAATCAATCTAGTCTAAGCATATTACGAAGTCGTGAACATTATCCAAGTACATCAGAGCCGCTGTTACACAGCAGCAAAGCTAAGGAGTGGTATTGCCTTTCACACAGTCACTAGTGAATTGTGAATTTTCTCCTTCTTTAAATTATTAAAGAAATAAGCTTATCATAAGTTAATTATTTCTTTGCTTTAACTTCTATATTTGCTTTAGTTCACTTACCAAAATTTTACACTTACTTCATCTTCATATTTTACATGAATGGTTTTTAGTAGAAAAGGAATAGGCTATACTATTTGACCTGGTCTATCAGAGAATGGGTATCCATTCTTGCCAAGACTTGATTTTAATTAGTGTCCTATCCCAAGGTATACTTTATATTTTTAAAAAATATACCAAAACTAGATGACTAAAATTTAAATGAAGACATTATGTAAAGCTTTATAAAACATTTTTTTATTCATGAGTAAAACCTCAGTATAAGATTAAGATTTGTTATTGCAAGCACTATTATTTATGCATATAATATAAACAGGTTTTTTTTAGTAACTAAATTACTTATTCTCCTAAACATTCAAAGTCTTTCCAAAATGATCAATAAATGATTTTATTCACACATTTATTAAACTAAAATTATTTTTCCTACTCCAATGAGGTAGTCTCTAAAATACTTAAGGCTACATACTATTATTTGCCTTATTATCTTACAAGTAGTTTCCTTATATTAACGAGTCTCTCAATATGTTGATTTCTACATTTGATACTTCAACTGTGACCAAATTTACATGTTTTCTATTTCAAACATGAATATTCATTCACCCGATGAACTGTTATTGAACTAATGGAGGACTGACCAAGTTAAAAGTGCTAGGGTGAATAAATAAAGATCAAATAAAACAGAGTGTCTTCTCCTGAGAAGTTTTTTTTAAGCAGAAAGATAATTCAAATATTAATTTTTAAAAGTAAGTAAATAATTATGTAAAAAGCTTACTACATTTTCAAAAAAGTATCCAAAATACAAGGAAAAATAGCCATAAGTCAAGTATAATATCCTAATTTTTTTCAATAACATTATTGTAGTGATATGCCTCCCAAATTTACACCTAGAAGCTAAGGAGAAAATACAACCATGTTCCCCAAGCTTATTTGGAGTGACAGTAATTCAAGGAGTGTGCTATGGAAGAGTAAAGGTGGGCAGGGGACAGCCTTTGAAAGTGATTAAAAATTTGAAGGTACTAGAGTGAAATTTCCTAAATATAATTAGAAAGACAACTCTAGGGGTACACAGTAAATTAACCTTATCTAAGGAATTAAAAAAATAACATCACATGAATAGTGTAAGATATAGAGATTAGGATTTTCAATAAGTTAGCACTACTGAGTAAGATGGTATAGGAAAAGTTGGGACAGGGAAAAAGGTATGTATGCTGCTCTTCACTGCTTGGACTAAATGTAAAATTATATGATAATTAAGGAATTGCATGGATAATAGAGTTCACATGTCTTACCTAATAACTTCAGTTGTATCCACACAGTTGTCGGATAGACAATATAAGGCAAGTGATACAATTTCCTAAAGGAAAAAAGTTTCATCAGTGCCTTGTCTAAAATGCTTCTTGAAACTCTCCATCACACTCAAAATAAAAGCCTAGTCTGAGCAATTGCCACAAGGCCCTTCATGACTTTGCCCTTGTTACATAATAACTTCATATCATACATGTCTTTCCATTGCTACCTTTTATGTAGCTATGTTGGCTTCTTGCTATTCCTTGAGCAAGTCACACATAAATTGTATTAGTGATCTTTTCCTGTTTGTTTTGTATGGAAAGATTATTTTTTCAGATAACTATTTGGTTAATATCCTTATTCCTTCAGATCTTTGCTCAAATTTCAACTTCTTAGTTAGTCTTACTTTGGTCAGCCTATTTATCATTTTAATCTGTTTCTCCCAATACCTCCAATACCCTTTAACCTTTACACATACTATATAATTTACTACTTATTATATTTATTATTTAGTTGCTGACTCCTTCCCCTGGAATATAAGTTCCTTGAGAACAAGCATATTTATCTACTTTGTTCACTGATGTTCCCAAATAAATACTTTTAACAGATTAGAGTAGAAGTATTCAATGCATGACTCAAAATCTAATTAATGAAAATGAAAAAAAAAATGTTCCACAAAAGTAACCTTAAATATCTCTGTAAGTTATCTATCCATCTTGCCTCCACCTAAGTCCATGTAAAATATAGCTAAATTCTATGAAAACTTCAAACATTTTATACATACTTTAGAAAAGGGTAGTTAACAAAACAATTATTTAGTAAATCTAAACATCTAAATATAATGTAACATAGAAAATCTATTACTGTATTTCGCATCAACAAAACAAAGGAGCATAACCATGCTATTCATTGTCTTCCTAAAAGCGCATCTATCACTCTCTGAAAATCTTTTCCATGTAGCCTTAACAGCTTGGTCTGTAAATTCTTAATATTGTTTTGTTTTCCTCTCTCTGAACTAGTATGATATTGCATGGTCTCAATTCTTTTTTGTTTTTAATTCTTCTTCACTGATTATGTGCCATGGTCCATTGACCTCTTTCAAGGACGTTTGTGATCTTTAGAATGTCATGTGTTCAATACCCAGTCATTTACTTTTGTTCTCTTCTTTATGGATTTGTAACCATTTTTGAGTTCCAGATCTACTATTATTGGGGTATTGTGAGGAAAAATGTATGATGACTTGGGATGAGACTAGATAAAAGAGTAGAAGAAAAGGGAATGATCAAAATTAGCTTCATGTTTTCCAACATGAGAGGCTGCATAAGCGTTGAACAGCTCTGCAGAAGATCTGAAGATGATATCATTACATTCTCTTGAAGGAAGGGAATGTAATGATATCATCTTCGGATAAACTATTCAAATTCATATCAGGGAAGAAGTTACAAATGAGAATACAATTTGGAAGTCATCTATAAAGAGGTAATGAATATATGAAAAAAGGCATTAGAAATAAAAAGTGTAGATATTTAGTGATAAGAAGACACATAATTTTGTTTGAAGCTAGATTTTTCCAGATATGTGTGTCTTATTCAAGAGTTAGGAAGTATAACTGCTTCAGTCAGAGAGTGATGAATTGGTAATTGATAATAAAAATGATGTATTTTAAAAATTTTTAGTACAATTAATAGTATGTTGTTGATTTAACTTATTTTTTTAAGTGTAATACTCTGAACAGGTAAGAGTAATACCTGTTAGAAAACTGGTAACTTCACTACAGTCTTTGTGTCTGGAGAATGGAATACTGACAACAAAACTGGTGTTAATTCTATGTCTCTAAATCAAATCTTGCTTTTTGTCTTCTGCCTAATAATTCTACAAAAAACCCCTAATATTTTCTTTCTAATATTCACTCTAAGATATAAGAATGAATTAATAATTCACTGGTTCTTCTGGGTCTGTCTAGAATACTTAGAAAATTATAGATATCACCATAAAAATCTAAATCACCAAGATTCCTTTCACCTTGAAAGGTAAAATAATTTATTGTATTCTGTTGTATTCCACTGGGTAATGATCTATACCATGAAATAGCATTCTACAGCATTATTATAAAGAAAAAATAAGGAAAATAAACAAACACAAAGTTAAAAGGGGAGGGGAAAGAGATGACATGGTAAACTCATTGGCTGTGCCAAGGGCAGTGTCATGGGGACATGCAGAAGCAGGACAGAGGAAAGCAGAGTCAGGAGAAGGGAAAGAGGACCAGTAGAGTATAGTAATGAACATCAAAGCAGTTAATTTTAGGAGAAGCACCATGTATATGAGCCACAGCCCTGGAAGGGCATTTCAAGAAGGATTAATGGCATCACATGGCTCAATTATGTCAATAAGATGATAACTGAGAACACTGAATTTATACAAAAGCAATAATTCGTCTCTTATGACAAAGAATTAAACCATTATATTTCAGGATGAAGTGGCATGTCAATTTTTCAGATGAAGTTACTGAGGTCTGGACATATTAAATGATTTATTCACTCAGTTAATGGGACAACTGAGACTAGAAACCAGAGAGGAAACTAAGACAAGGATTATTCTTACTCTGTTTTGATTTTGTTTTTCTGAACAAAACATCATTAAAATATTTTCCTGATTTGTAATTTATGGATAAAAACTTCATATATATGGAAATCAAATCCCTTTTTGTAATTTCTTTGGCACCTCAAATGTAATACAGAAATTATTTTGAAGAAGAAATATGTAGAAATAAATTAAGAAGAAAACAACTTTTTTTACTCTAAAATTTGTATATTATTTTTACTGTTGCTCTTAAAATTAAATCTCATAAAACCTAAGTTGTTTTACTACAAAGAATCTATAGGTTAGAAAAACAATGAGTCTTTATAATTTTTTATATTTTAAAAAACTGATACATTTCTATACTATATTTTTCTCCTGCTTTTTAGTCATTTAAATTTATTTTAGATGTAGTTCTTTTACTGAAATTATTTACATTACTTCAAAAAATTAAAAGAAACATATTTCTCTATGGTACATATAATAAAAGTCATTTATGAGGACTCTTTTTTATTATATATTTTAATAGTAAAGAAAATTGAATTCAAAACAAATTACCAAAGAAGAAACAATTATCTATTCTTTCCAATGATAGAAGATTGTCTTATATGTACAAAACAGCAATGATTAAATAAATGGTCTACAGACCTGAATAAGCACCTTTCTAGAGTCCAATCTCAAAGACTAAAGTCCAGAGGCATAGGCTGATACCACAATCAAGTTTCCAGCTGTGAACCACTTGGAACAAGCACCTCCTCTTCCTTCTCAGTTACTATATAGGTCAGGCAGAGATGTAACCAAAACCTCATCTTGTGTCACAGAGAAAGCTCACAGTAGCAGCTTGCCTTTCCTCAATCCAGCAGGACATGTGACTTATGCAGAAGTCATAACTTGTCTTCACATCACAATTTTAGTATCTGTATATGGCTGTGTATACACAAACTCACACACACACATACACATGCCCTCATCACAGTAAAAAAGTCTTCAAGAAAAAAAATTGATTTACATATATAAAATTATATGAAACCATATTTAAGTAGAAAATATCCTAGATGATTCTTATTACATCCTGTTTCAAAATAACTATAGAAAAGGACATATTTTATAGAGAAAGGGAATGGCTTGGCTTAATAGCTTTGATTTTTACCATATTGTCCATATTCTATGATAACTTCTGGGCATCACATCAAACAATGTTGATTAAATCTGCATTTATAATAGACCCAAATTGCTCCTTTCAACAAATGAAAGTTATACCATAAATATTCTATCCCAATTCATTTTCAGTGCAACCCTACTACCACTGATGATAAATTTTAACCACTTTTTTTACTAGCATTTTTAACTCCTTTGCTCAACAGACATTGAAAACTAACCTTGTATTGATTCAACCCCATCTTCCATATAATCCCTTTAGCTGTACAATGCTGGTGAAAATATATGGTCCCTGATTAACCTCTAAGCATCATTCAAATCTTGTATGTTCAGTTCCTTTCCTCACTATCCAAAATGGGACCTGATACCTCTACTACACTTGTCAAGACCTCTAATCCCTCCCACCACCACCACTACTCATTCACTACTTGGCAAAAAGATACAAAAATTCTGTCAAGCATGAGCTGTTTTCTACAAGTACTACTTCATCCTTTCTTTCTGTCTCAGGCAGTGAACGGCTTCCTCCTTTCCAAAGCCAATCAACTACCTCTAAGAAAGGCTCCATCTTCTAGTTTTCCTTTGACACCTTAGCAATCATTTTCCTTTCTCTCATTTTCATTTCTTCCATTAACCAAATGAAGCCATTTCAATTATTTTGGTTTTCTAAAACCTCTCCCTTAATCCTGTTTTCATCTAACTTTTCTCATCATGATAGATTTGTATTTTGTCAAGATGAAGAACTCATTACCTTAACTTTCATTTAGATTCCTTTCTAGGGGCTATTGTCACCTGGTTCTCTACCTGACACTCACTTTGGTGATTCCTTTGCTGAATTCTCTCCCTACACATATCATGAAAAACTGATTATTTAAAAACCCTTGGTTTTAGATCCTTAAGAGACAATGTAAGGGTTTATTATTGAGCAGGAGATTGCTCGGTAGACTTACTTCTCTATCTCATGAGAACAGCCTTTGAGCAGATGTGCTCACTGTGCCCCCAGACTGTGCTTCACAGAAGAGAAAGAAGAATGAATTTAATCATCAATGTCCATCTTCTATTGATAAGCGTTTTTGCCTATGATGTATTCACTTTCCCACATTTCTAGGTAACACCTTCATGACAACTTACAGGAGTCCTGTGGCATCCTACATTTCTTGTCAGAGAATTCTCTGGAACAGGAGGCAAAGGGTTCAACAGCAACAAAACATCCGGATGTGAGGATATGATGCTTTCTTCTCAGCACATTATCATAGTTGTGATTAAATAGAGTTGTAAAATTCTTTTAACTTCCCTCTTAGCTAAGGACTTAAATATAGATTGTGCTTAATTCAGTGTCTAGAACATAGTAAGTGTCCAATTATATATTTGTTTATTTATTTTAATTACAGTTTATAATCTGTGTTACTTTGTTTTAGTTTCTAGTATATGACATAATAGTAGACAATCATATATTTATTGAGTGAGTTAATTAGATGGATCAAGTAACATTTGTATTTCTTTAGAGTTGGTTTAGAAATCTGACAGATTTTTAGTCATATTGTGTGATCCTAAACTCTTGAGTTCCTTTTTCTTATAAATAAAATGTAGGTAATCTGATTGTTTAGAGTTTTAGATGAGATAATGCATGCAAATCTTGTGCTGAGGTTTGTATATCATAAGTCCATTGTTTTTAATATTTATTTTTCTGTTAACTTTTGTGATTATCAGACTTCATTTTAATTTCAATTATTTCTCCAAGTGATAGATGTACATGTTTCTAAAAGATTAATAGTACTTCTGATTTTTTAAAAAATATTTTATTTATTTATTTTTAGAGAGAGGGGAAGGGGAAGGAGAGAGAGTGGGAGAGAAACATCAATGTGTGGTTGCCTCTCATGTACTCCCTACTGGGGACCAGGCCTGCAACCCAGGCATATGCCCTGACTGGGAATTGAACTGGCAACATTTTGGTTCACAGGCCGGCACTCAATCCACTGAGCCACAGCAGCCAGGGCATACTTCTGATTTTTAATGAAAAATACTTACCCCTGCTTACTATTCCCCAGTTATAAATTCCATCCCTTAGTGACTTTTCACTATTTAATCCATAATTACCCTATATTTCTATATAATACATTCACACTGCCACTTTTGATTGTTATTTTTTAATTTTACACAATAGATAAGGACTTAAAACTCAAAAAAAAAAAACGTATTCAACCATTCCTAAATTTTACTTTTTCTTATTCTCTCTAGTTATATCACAATTTTTTTAAAAATGCCACTCTCCACTGATATATTATTATAATTAAATAATGTTCTCATATAATAGCATACTGTGATTAATAACATACTAAGAAAAACTATGATTATATACAAATTCTTTGGGTTTAATTTGGAATAACAACCATTGATATTTGTTTAGGAATTTCTTATTTACCTATTACAAATTCTCAGAGAGAACTGTAAAAACTCCTGCAGTGTCTTCAAACATATAAAATAATCTATCAGTCCAATTTAATTTTTGAGACATCTCCCTCAGATGGCTGTATTCCAATACTCCTTTCCTAAATAATTACACACCAATAATCCTAGGAATTCTAGGATTTCTTTTTAGTATCATATTGGGAATTCTTTTTGTCTGTTCTCTCTTTTGCATTTCTTGATTCTTGGTCTCATTTCCTTCTCTTTGGTGGTTGTGTGTCATTATTTTTAATAGTGGATTATGCCCTCCATTAGCCTCCTGAAAGAGTAAGTAGCAAATAGATTTTTTGAAAATGTACATGCTAGCAAATATCTTTTATTTTAACATCATCCTTAATTTATAGCATGGATGTGTACAGAATTCTTGCTAGGAAATTATTTTCAATCTTTTCCAATATCTTCTCAAGTTCTACATAGTTTAGCCCTGTGTGATTTTGTATAAGTGAAAAGGGATAAGCTTTTCAGTATGTGAGAATACTAAATTGCATAATTATTGAAGATATAATTCTATTCTCAAAAGTTAAAACTAATTGAATTTTGAGGATATTTAAAATTTTAAACCAGTGAAAAAATAATATTTTGGATGAATACCAATTATTATGTTGTTTGATGTGACTTCACATATTTCTTTTTTACTTTTTATTTAAGAAATTAATTCTACAAAACATTTCAGAGTTCAATACATTTCCAGGTGTGCTGCCTTATATGCATTAAATTGTAAACTCTTTGCTACATACACTTCCCCCCTTTTCACTTTCTATTAATAGGTGTACAATATTTATATATATTTACATATATATTGCTTACTTGTTTAGGTATTTTTTATTTTGAAACCATCTATCCAAATTTTTAATTTATTCTTTTTTTCCTTTGAAAAGATTTTTCAAAGGAAAGTGCTGCTATACCTAGAATTCTAGACTTAGCCACTCCATGTTTTAAAAATGTAGATACAAATAACCATGAGCTTATTGATGACTATTCTAGAAGATATATATTCCAGATCATTTCTAAATGGAATATCAGTTCCAAAGCTCTTCTTTTAACATTATAAAACATAAAAAAATGAACAAAAGCATATATCTTAGGATTGAGGTCACTAAAATCAGATTGGCCATAGAAAATGTGTATCCTCCCCATAAATCGGAGTAGAATGACATGCCGACTCAGTATGCCAGGCTTCCTTCCCAATAGTAAAGTGAGTCATTTTAAGAATTATTAAAGCTGCACCCTGACTGGCGTAGCTCAGTGGATTGAGTGCGGGCTGTGAACCAAAGCATTGCAGGTTCGATTCCCAGTCAGGGCACGTGCCTGGGTTGCAGGCCACAGCCCCCAGCAACTGCACATTGATGTTTCTCTCTCTCCCTCTTTCTTCCTCCCTTCCCTCTCTAAAAACAAATAAATAAAATCTTAAAAAAAAAAGAATTATCAAAGCTACATTTAAGGAGTAAAACACAAATGTAATGTTTAAAAAAAATCTTTTCTCCCTAGGATTTTGTAGATATTTGGCAGAGAAAGGAGGAAAAATACAGCCTGAATGATAAATTCAGATTGGTCACATGAGATCAGCTATCCACATTTGCAAAATACAATACCTGTCTCATCCCTACTGAATGTTACCTAAAACAAAAACAGGAAACAATATAATTGCAGAACACTGTTTTAGAAAAACTCTTTCAGAGAATCATATTCATTAAGAATATATTTTTTACTTAATATATTCCTGATTCATTTATGTCATTGCATGTGTTTATATTTTAAAATGATGAGTATTCTATTTGTATACATTACATCTCACAGAATCAATACATATATATGTACTTTGAGACTGGTCTTTGGATTCCTGTTCTTCCTCTGACTCTCATGACAGTTTCCAGAATTTCAACGAGCCCTCTGTTTGTAATGAATGTGCAGTAGCAACAACAGAATCTCTAAAATCCCTGAGGTGTGACTTAAAACAGTACTGCAGATTCCTTCTGGCGAGGTGATTTGTACAAAGTTGCCAACCCTTGCTTTTTATCCCACTGAAAGATTAGCTATATTGTACCAGCAAATCCCCAACTTCCCACGATGCTGGTATTAGCAAGGCCTGATGTCTATCTCCGCTGCCATCTGATTGGTTAAAATTATAGCTATACTGCGATTATTTGCAAGGCTGATCATTTGCTGGGGCAGGTCATTTAGTAATGGAGTAGGAAGGGATAGGGCATCACCGTTGTGATGAAAAGGAAAAGCAATACCATCCACTATCACTAATCAAAACTTGGAGTGTTCTGAAAGGAAGTATGGAAAGAGATTAACTTGTGCCAGTACCTCTTTGTAGTCGCAGCAATGACAATGACATTTGACAAAGAATATTCTCAAAGGTGACATTCTTCAAAGCCTTTGGGTGTGCCTCTCCCGTATGTGTTTCTGCCGTGAACTGAGGGTGCTGAAGGTAGGCAGCAGCAAGGCGCCCCACTCTACCAACCATGAAATTTCGCTCTGTACTAACAAACACTGCTTCACCTTCCACTCTTCCCAAACATCCTGGTCTCGGCACATCTGCTGCCAACTGTATACTGACTCAGCTGCGTCAGCATATCTCATTTATTTGTGAGACATTCTCTTCTTTTAATTTACAGAGTTTCTAAGACCTCCTCTTTGGACATCCCAACCTCTTTGCCGAGCTTGGAGAGTTTCACCTCTAGGAATTCTTGAGAGGTCCAGAAACCTGCAGACACCAGCTTTCACCTGCACCACCGGGGACAGGGGACACTCACTAAATCTCGCTGCATTTCAGAGCCAGATGCCTACACGCGCAGTCACGCAGTGCTTGTTTAGCTGTTGACTGAGTCATTTGAGAATGAGCTGCAGATCTAATGATGTTTCACCTCTAAGTATTTCTGTATGTCTCCTCACAGAACCAAGACATTATCATACATAGTGTAATTATTATACATTGTATTAGTTTTCATATCTCTTTAATCCCCTTTAATCTGATACAATTTCTAAGCCATTCTTTGTTTTTCCTGACACTGATATTTCTAAAGGATATCTCAAAATTATTTAAAAAGCTATTTTGTAGTGTATTTATTGATTTCTATTGATTCTTCCTGATGAATATCTGATATTTGATTCTTTAATTTTGGCCAAGAATACAACCTACAATGCTTTTTCTAAAGCATCTTATCAAGAGGCATGTAATGTCGGTTTTCTCCATAATCAAGGATGTTATCATTAATCAACTGGCTAATGAGATGTCCTCCAGATTTCTCCTAGATAAAATAACTTTAAAAAATAAATCCCTTTTGGAAACTCAGGATAAGTAAGGAAAAGTATAACTCAGGTTTTTCAGAAACATAACTTTTAATAGAAGCAGTATTTCTTGATTATGAATTCTCATATTAAGTATTAAATACATATGCTTAGAGTGGAAATAAATTAAGGGAAATTCATCACAATAAATCTAATGGTGTATGTGCCCAATTGCTCAATTTGAACATTTCCTAAAGAAGTTGGCTCCCTGTCTTGTTAAAAATTATATGTACAGATTGTTTAGGCAAAGAGCCTTCATATATCAATCTGGAGTTTGCTTATATTTGTTGCTTAAAACACAGGTATGACTTTTTCCTCTATAGTCCCCATGTGACTGACAGCTACTCCTAAAAGATGAGCACATATTTCTTCCTTAAGAATCTCTTTTCAAGGAACTGCCACATCATTTTAATGCAATTTAATCAGAACGGGGTTATCTGGGTTGACTTCATTATGCATTCACACATTCAATCACACCAACACCACTTTTCGATACCATCTCTTACAAACGGATGCTGTTCACTTTCTCAACAGTAAAGGCATGACATGTGATTTCCACCCATCACTGGAGGCTTAATAAATCACCCAACATATTACAGTTTCACACCAAGTTAGCACCTTCATCAGGGAATGAAATTAGCAGAGCAAATCCTGGCTAATTGTGAAAAATGCTAATTACCCACTCACCCTGTAAAATGATGCATGAGTGATGTGTGCTGAGGCCTGCACAAAGTCACAAACACTTGGAAATGAAACACTTAAATAAAGCCGAAAACTGCTTATGCAGAGGAAAATGGAGACCAGACAGAGTAAAAGTATACAGCTGGTAAAGGAAATAAGAATCTGCAGGGATTTTTAAAATTTCGCTTTAGAACTATAGCAAGACCAGTGGGGACTTGGGTGGCTCCAGGAATTCATTGTGACACCTTTGCTTCTAGGTCTCCAGATCAGACACCCACCTTATATCAATGTAGGAACAAGTCTTCACTTGTTACTAGCTGGTCACAGCTGGGACAGGAGGTAGCTGTGAAAGAAGTGACCCCAGTTCAACTGCTCCAGTGCCCAGATGCGCCATTACTGACTGGCAGCAGTCAGCTCCCTGAGGGGCTGGTCTCTACAGAGGGACCAGGAGCAGAGCAGGCCGCGGGATGTGAATCCCGAACAGGCGTTTCAGAAGCTGCCCCCATCTCCTTGCTGCTCTGCCCAGACCCACGGGTTGGGGTGCGATGGAAGGATTTATCCCTGCCTCTGTCAATCTGGTCCCCATCTCTGGATGGGAGACCCTTTCTTTTCCTCAGAGGTGTCAGTTTGTCACCTTTCACCAGGGTGAGGCTTGCATTAAGAAGAGAAGCATGTTCTTTCCTAATAATGCTGTTTAGGAGTATGTGTGTGTGTGGTTGTTTAATGTGCAACACGTATGACCTTTTTCTACTCTTTCTAGCTCCTCTAAAGTTCTGAGCAGTCACGTGACTTCTATACTACCAAGCCCAAATTAAAAAAATCCAACAGTTCAATTTTTCAATTTGTCTGTTAGGTCCCACACACTAAATTTGTTATGAAAGACAATTATCACATTACACTTAATTAAAATGTTCCTGACTAATGACTTGTGCAAGCCACTAAAGCAATTATACCATTTATAATTGCAAAGGTAACCCAGAGAAAGAGATTCTTTTGTGACTAATTTGTGTAATGATGCAAAGGTGATAAAATATTAAATCCCCAAAGAGAAATATGGAAATTCTCCAGAAGACAGATTTGTGACATAATTTAAACCATCAACATAACAAAAAGGGAAAGAAAAAAGAGAAAAGCCAAAAAAGAGAAAAGAAAAAGGACAAATCAAATCCCCAAGTTCTAAATTATCTTTCAAAAAATAAAAAGAATGAATTAATAAGACAAATGTGTTCATAACATTTCCATAAAATAAAATTCTTCTCTTTTTAGATTTTTCTTTTTACTTATTATAAATAACAAATTCGTAAGTAGTGATGACTGCTCACTTCATTCTGTGACTACTGCTCCCAGAATCGTTTACATGTTCTGATATATCATATATTAAGATCAATTGCTTGATTACAATTTTAAGCCTGAACTTCTCCTCAGCAGAGAAAGAACATAACAGAACATACATTCTACATAAAGAAATTGCACATAGGAAATAACCTTATACATCATTTTCTGTAAGATAATGATTTAGACCACTTAAGAATACAGAAATAAAAATTGCAGCATTCTCTTTCACCTAGTTTTTTCTCTGTCAACAACCTGTTCCCCTAAAAATAAAAATAAAAACTTAAAATCATAATTCCTTTCAAACAAAGAACAGTCTTTCTGTACCTACCTCAACATTTAAAACACATGCCACACAAACTCTCCATTCCAGGAAAACTGAACTTCCTGTCTAAAATGTTCTGTGTTTTACAAACTATGGTTTACTATCAATGTTTTCACTGTGCTAAGAGCATCCTCTTTCCAAATATTCCACTTATTGAAATCCTCTTACTCCATTAAACCTGCATCATGAAGCAGATGCTGATTCTCCTTCGGCACCAACCACTATTTATTAAGGCAATTTTAATTTACTCTGAACTCCAAGGGAATTTGTTATGTTTACATTTTAAATCATATTTTAGTTGTTTTTATGTGTCATCACCTCCTTTTAAGGGTTCTCAACTTAGAAGCTTACATTCTATCAAGATTTATCATAATGGCTCACAAATATTGGGTACTCAAAAGCTGTAGAATAAACACATCTCTGTGTCCTATAAATTAGTGAGATTAATCTTATCCCAACAAATCATTCAGATAGCCTTACAGAAATATAATGTACCTGTTGATTGTAGAAAGAAACCAAGTCACAATGACAGAACTTTGAGGATAAGGATCACAAAGTCATGGATTTCAGTTTGAGAATATAATTTGACCATTTGTTGTTGACATCAGTTTGTAAGTGGGAAAACAAAGTTTAAAGAAAGATGAAAGATTACACAACTGGTAAGTAGCATTTCCAGGGCTTGAACTTGAGTCTTTACATTTAATTTGGAATTTATTGGATTACTTTCAAATTAAAAATTATATATTATTTCCAAATATGAGAAATGATGAAGAAAAAAGCCTATGGTAAAAGTCAGTGGTCATGGGACTCTGATTTTCAGTGGGAATATTTGTTGCCGTGTTGTGCACCCACCACACACACACAGACCAGAAAGACAACTCCGCAGAGATACATCAAGACCATCGGAATTCAGTGCAAGTGACGGGTTCTTTCTTAATGAACCTAGAGATATTGTCAGTTTCTGGGTACTGTTTAAACGGGAATTTTCACTCCCAGATGGCTTTTTCTTTGTTTTGTCTTTTTATTTGTTTGTTTGTTTTTTAATACAAATTCCAGGGATCTTGCTAACCACATTTTGTTCTCAGTCCCTGTCTGGCAAGGTCAGGGTAAAGCCTGGTCTATCATTTGTCACTTATCATTCATCATTCAAGAGCCACCTGGAGTGAAGCTCCCTTTTCTCTAGGGCAGTTTCATCTACAGGAGATAGAGGTATCAGGCTGTCAATTCCTCAGCCAAATTTGGCCAAAGGTAAATAAATGTAAATAAATACAGGCATTCAACTACTTTAATAAACCATTTCTTCCTCCTTTATACTTTCTGCTATGCTTTATGAGTTGTCAGTCACCTATGTACTAAACTCATTGATGAGCTCTAAAAAATAGTGATTTTTGAAACTTACTCTTACAGTACATGGTAAAAATTAATAACATTTGGACTCCCAGAGCTTCACACACTACCTCAGTCACCTAAAGATATAGGAGGAAAAACCAATGCATTTCTTCTATATATATGAGGTCTGTCCAGAAAGTAGGCAGCCATGTAATATAAAAAAATAGATATTTATTAAAGAAGATGCAAGATACAAGAAATATTGTACATAGGACAATGATGCCTTGGTCCCCTTCAAAGGAGGGACTTTGGAACTTACAAAGTTCTCCCAATCACCATCAGCTGCTCTGTCATATTTTCCTGAATCTCATCAATGGTCCAAAACTTCTTTTCTTTCAAAGGTGATTTTAGTCTTGGGAAAAGCCAGAAGTCACAATGTGTTATTCTGGACCGTAGGGAGGCTGAGTCACCTGGGTGGTTTGATATTTCACCAAAACATTGAGCACTACACATGATGAAACTGCCAATCACCAGTTGCCCATAGCTCCTGAATCATCTGAATAGTTTCCACAGAGGAATGTACAAGCTTAATGCAAAATTTGATGCAGATTTTTTTGCTCCACTCGTTCAGTCATTTTGAAAGTGATGATCACACAGCTCACTCAATGGCATCTACCGCCCACACTGATGTCATTGTTCAAGCATGCACATTCCAGTTCCTCTCCTTGGTTGCCAGGTTATATCAGTGCTGTACAAACTATTTTCATTATATTAACAATGGCTGGACTACTACTGGACAGACCTCATATATATTTCCACCCGGAATATACCCAGAAATACACCCAGAAATACAAGGAACACATATTTTATAAGCCTACTTTTCCCTAATAGAAGAAAAAAAATCTTAACAATTTAAGTATTAAGGATCTAAATGGGCTGAGATTCTGCATCAGGCAATGCTAATGATGCGAGTCCATTCACTACTTTTGATCTTCAACGTTCTTGAACTTAAGACCAACAATTACATACGACAACTCTGTATGTGAAACTTCCTTCAGAATCAGCACATCTTCCTTATACTTCGTCATGCACCTTTTGGCCTACTCTCCTAAGCTCATGTCAGCACATTATACCTCTTCCTTCCTTCATTTTGAATGTTTCTCCTATTCTTTTATAGGTAATTAGGTATTATAGGGAAGCAATTAATTTAGCCCTATAAAGATGAACGTGATGGTTTTTCATATTTTTATAGTCTTTAGTCATCTACTCAAAAGGCATCTAAAGCTAATGCTAAATATTTTCATTTGAAAAAATATATAAATCTCTTTATAGAATCTCTTGCATAGTTGGAAGTCAGCTGTTCTTGTTCTAAATTATTTATCACTGTGAGTAGTCAAGTTTCTTGATATCAGGCCTCACTATCTAATGGGTCTTATATAAGTCTATTTTTCTTTATTCTTTAAAGTGAGCGTGCTTGTGTGTATATATATATATATGTATATATATATGTATATATATGTGTGTATATATATGTATATATATATATAATTGGGTTGATAATGCAATTGCTAGTTGTTACAATGAAATTTGGCCTTTGGGGTCTTAATGTTAGTATTTACATCTCACATCTATTTAAAAAGTCATCTTCAGTGTCCAGCTACATTTTAATGAATTAATATCTTGTAGAAAGTAAACATATGAGCCAACAACATCACTTAATAGTAAAATATAATGTTAAATAAATAAATTTCTACTGGTAACTTATTAATAGAGAATTGCATTTATATCCTATAGTATATATGGAGTGAAGATACATACAATGATATACAAGAAATATTTAAATATTTACAAGTCATAGCTGTCTTAAAGATTGTACAAGTATTTTCTTATCAAGCATCACAGCAATTCATGAGTTAGGCAATACTATCCCTGTTTACAGATGAAGAAAATGGAGAGAAGCTAAAGATCTTGCCAGCGGTCAGCCAGGTGATATTATAGGTAGAGGCAAGATTAGAACTCTAACAGCCTGATTCCAAAGCCCATGTCCCATATGCTATAATACATATATTTCTGATCCCCAGTTTATTACTTGACAAGCTCAGGTGACCTCCACAGCTTCTGGATGGGTTCTGCCAACAGATACAGAAACTAAGGTTTCCAAAATAAGTGCAAGCTTGCTTTACTGGAAGTCAATTATTGACTAAACAAATGCAAGCACTTTTAAAGCTCTAGGGCACAGAGATAAGACATAAGGATATGCATAAATAATACGAGACCAGATAGTCTATGTGATATGTATTTAGAAAATGCTAAAAGAGTTCTCTGGAAATGTCATCAACCATTTTACTTAAACTCTTTATGTCAGAGATTCATTAAGTTGAATTTTGGACAGGTAGTAACAGAAAAAATGATACGGTTGGCAGGGAGCAGGGTGAGGGTGTCATGAATCATGAGTCCCAAGAGTGAAATAATAAATAATGAGCACTTATAGTGTGTTTTCATGAAAAATCTATTGATCAAGCAGAATTTTAAAATCCTTAGCAATGAAGATACCTACTTTGTGTTCTTCAATGTATCTCCAGAACACAGGAAGTTTTCAATCTTTGCTAATATGTGATTAAGCTTATTAGACCAGCAGAACACTTAAAATATTTCATCTAGAAAATCTTTTATTTTTAAATTCAATACTTTTAATACTCTTTAAAATTAATTTTACAAAACTGCACTGTGGGCACACCGTTTTGCCAGGTCTTCCTTTCAGTATGCTGAACCCTGTCCTCAGGAACCCGAAGGGCTGGTGCATGCATTAATTCGCGCTTCTACAGAAAGTAGAGCTGTTCTCACGTACAAATAGTTCTCACTCTGCTCGAGACATATTAGAACGTCTGTGATATTGCAATAACACAGAAATTACTTTTTTGTAAGAAAAATAATTTTCAGAAACATTTTTTTAAGATTTTATTTCTTCACTTTTAGATAGAGAGGAAGGAAGGGGAAGAGAGGAGAGAAACAGCAGTGTGTGAGAGATACATTGATTGGTTGCCTCTCCCACACCTCCAACTGCAGACTCAACCCACAGCCCTGGCGTGTGCCCTGTTGGGGAATCAAACCAGCAACTATTCGATTCACAGGACAATGTCCAACCCATTGAGCCATACTAGTCAAGGCCAGAAACTTGTTAATACCATGATTTGTGTTCCCCGTAATAGAGTTTTATTTTGTTGTTAATATGCAAGCAAATAAATAATAATATCTAATCCACAATCTTAATAAGGAAGACAAATTGCAAAACATATCCTCATAATAGACACAAACTAAATCATGTGAAAATTAATAATATCAATTACATGCAGTAATAATTTTGTAATTGATGGATTATTGAATAATTATTTATAATGTTCTTGTTGTTGAATTCCTCTCTTGAGAGAATGTTGTCAATTCTAATATAGCAGATTGGGTCAGGTTTGATTGGTGCCTTAATTATTCTTCACTTACATGTTTGGGATATTTATTTTTTCTTCATTGGCTACCTGCATAAATCCCAAAGTTAACTGACCTTACATTTGTTCTGGGTAGCTCAGGAAATAACAGTGGTAGAACTGTAAATCAAATTTTGGGAATTAGGTAAAAGGTTGAATCTCTTCTTAAATCCCCATCAATTTTATTCCCTATTAGAAAAAATACTAGCTGTAGAGGAAGATAAAGCAGTGTATCTACTATTTTTAACTGTAGCCTTCAGCCAGCCTCTGATCCCTTTCTATCACTCACAGACTAAGAATGTTTTGTATTTGGTTCCCTGAAGATACTAAAAGGCTGCTTCAAACAAACCTACTTGTGATTTCTTGTTCTGACAAGGACCAGAACAACAGAAGTGGTGTCCACCTCATCATCAATATCACTGTCAGGGAAGGAAGAGTGCCAGCGCTGAGCAGTCTGCTCAGGCCTCTCTTGGCACCAGCAAGCATGGTGCTGACAGCTTCTTGGCTCACTGAACATTTCCAACATACCACACAAGCCATACCCTGAGGGCCTAAATGGGCTGCACCTACGTTTGTCTTGTTACTAAGCATTAAGTAGAGTCATGTATGCATAAAATGATTTAACAAATGTTCTGCAACCATTTAAGCTATTGCAATACTTTCTTTAACGTAAAAATAGGACTTCAATGGGCATCTGAGAGATGACTTTTTTCCTAGAAATATTCTCTAAATGGAATAGTAGTGGCCCAGTTAGGCAATAACAATAGAAGGTCAGAGTTGGGTAGAAGGCTAAAATTTATGGATATTTCAAGTAGATGACAGGTGGGATTCTTAGGTATTAAAGATTCTAAATGTGTGGACATTAGACTAGACTGTGACTTAAATGCTTGAGATATATGATGCTCTTTTTTCCTCCTGTCTTAGTTCCCCACAGGGCAGCTCATACCAATTTACGCTAGGTTCAGGGCTAGTCTGGATGAGGGGGAAGATACATCATTGACTCATGAAACTTTGATGTTTAATTTTAACACTTTAATTTTTGCTACCAGGCAAATTCAAGGCTTTATTGAGGGTGATTCCAATCAGAGATCAATCAGTGGGTAATAACTCTATGAAATCCCAGGCTCTCTTGGGAAAAAATCAACTCCATCTCTGCAATCTTAAAGTTGCTGGGACTTCTTCTGCAAGTGAGGGATCTGTATTTGAATGACTGTATTTTCTTATTTCTGAGATTACTAATGTGTTCTTTTTACATATCCAACAGTTCTTGATACATATCCAACTGTTTTTGTTTCATAGCCTTCTGTTTATTTCTAGAATGTTAGTCATATTTTTGAGAAGCATATTCAGTTTTATTTTAATTTCTTCTTAGATTACACTTTTATTTATGTTACCTCCATTGTGATCTCTTATTGGGATCCATCCATTAAATTATTTTTTCTTATGGCAGCCTTATCTGGAGAAGGAATTCCTTGGCTAATTGATTGTTTTCTCTCCATGAATCCTCCTCTTTTGTTTGCATCACACCCCAGGGTTCTCAAGTGAGAACCAGCTCTTATATTTCTGTTTCTGTGTTGCTGTCTTAAGAAAATATAACCAATCCATCACCAGAGGCAGTATGTCATTTCGCTCAGTGGTGGGATTTTCATGACCCTTTCTTGACCCTCCAGAGATACTATTCATCACAGGCCACAGATCTTGTCCAGGGTCAAAGCCATTTCCAGCTTTCATGTGCAGACCCAGTGCACTGTTCCCTTACAGGGGGTGGAATATTGTTAGAGCTGCTTCTCATGGAAATTAAATACAAAGATGCTATGAATTAGTTCTAATAGTACAACCCTATGTGCTTGCCTTTTTGAGTTGCTATTCTATGTGTTTTTTTTATTTCTGCTCCCAGAAATAAAGATATTCTGCTTTAGATAAGAGTATGATTTTTAAATATGTATTGTAATCATAATATTTCACTGTCACATTTTGTGTTCTGAGTATGGGGATTTGGTGTGTGCTAACATAATTATAAGAAAAGCACTTCTTAAAATACATTTTTATTTAACTTTGGACAATGTTATAATAATTTATGTCTACTACAAAATCTGAAGATCAGAAGGAATACAGTAAAGAAATATATATCTGAGCATGAGGTCTCTAGATATAAGTGTGGAAAGACATGAAAAATAATGGGTAAGATTGGTAGACAGATCCTTGGCCAGGGAGGCTCAGTTGATTGGAGCATTGTCCCATAATGGAAAGGACGTGGGTTTGGTTCTAGGTGGGACACATATCTGGGTTGTGGGTTTGATCCCCTATCCTGGCACTTACAACGTCAGGTGCATGGAGGAGGCAACTGATCAATATCTCTCTCTCACATCAATGCTTTTCCCTCTCTCCCTTCCTCTCTAAAAGCAATGAAAAAAGTGTCCTCAGGTAAAGATAATACAGAAATTAAATAAATAAATAAATCAGTAAATAAATAAATAAATAGAATATTTTACAGTTTCAAGATATTTAACACAGACCAAAAATTTCAAATATTGCAACATACCTATTGGAATCAATCTATCTACTGATTAATTAATCAATCAATAGATAAATATAATGAGCATAGTTTAAGGGATTCTGAGACTTGATTTTCTGATTCTTGGTATATTTGTTGAAGAGTATAGCTCTTCAACAAAAATAACATGCTCAAAATATAATTAATAAAGTACAATTTCTTTATCTTATGAAATATTTTTAAAATAACATCTTACTCTATAAGAATATTTTAAAGCATCATCAATTAGTTTTTGATAAAATTGATGTTTTTAAAAATCTAGTATCACATTAAATCACTGTATTGCTTTAGTGCAAACAAAAGCTAATTTAAGCTTTTATTAAGTAATTAATAAAATTTTTATCAACTAATTTAGTAATATGAATATTCACAAGGAGCCATGTATCATGCTTGGCAATAGACAGACATGAGCAGAGCAAGGATAATGGGACAGGTATAGAAGGTCACCAGGACAGAAAGCCGTGAGTGTCTAGCAATGGGCAAAAGGGAGAAAACAAGGATCTCACCCCCAGGGTGACCTTTACTCCCCTAGCATATCACAGGTCAAGAGGTTTGGACCCCCTGACCTTTCATATCTCTGGTCATTCAGTTCCGACTCTCCCCTAACCTTTCCTTCCCTGGCATGTTGCTAGTCATACAGGTTTGACTGCCTTAGAAGAGGAAAAAACAAGGTGCCTGCGTAAAGCATTAAGCCCTCAGGACAGTGACATTCTAACCTGCATCAAATACATAGAGGCTCAGCTCTGTTTCAGCTCTAGACACAGAAAAGCAGCAAAACCAGACAGGCAAGGCCATGGCTGACATCAAGACCAGCTGCAATGACTAATTGCCCTGGAGCCAACCAATCAGTAAAGACCATAACCCTGAAAGGACACACCTGAAAAGCTGATGAATATTTTATTGGAAGCCTCCTCTCCTAAGACCTCCAGACAAATATACTCTCAAGATGGAGGACCCAGTACAGCTCTCTCTCTGGAGCATTCCCGTGCCTTCTTCCCCCACCATCCCCCAGGTGCATTTTTTTTTGCCTCTCTTTTTCCTAAGCTTGAAGGGCCTCTCTTTCACCTCCATAACTTGTTCCCTGAGCCCAAACAGCTCAACTGGCTGACTTTTTCCATGGCTCACTTCTTCTACTTCTGTGACTTTCTAAATAAAATTTTGCGTATATTTGAATCTTTCTTTCTTGCCAGAACTCAGGTATTGAGGTTGCTGAACCAAGGTCCAGTTGCTGATAACATTACGGCACTGTTTTTTGCTGCCAACAGTAAAAATCAATTTTTTGTTGGTTTATTCAATTTAAAATCGCAAGAACCAAAATAGGAATAATAATTTTTTCTCCACTGGAAAGAATCCATTTCTTTCAAGAATTCATGTATCAATCTTATTAATGTTAATAAAAGTAACAGGAGTCCAAAATTCACTGTTGCCAGACTCAAAATTGTGCATGCCAGTTTTTTAATGAGAATGTGACAATATGTGTAAAAATTAATTTGAACCATTCCTTGACTTAGTCAACAAGTATTTTGAAGCATCTATTTTGTATAGAACATAGCTAAGTTTTAAATGAAACACAAACTAAGCCACTCTTTTTTCTATAGGAAACACCTGTTATTTTTGTCTATACAACAAACTTCTGTTACCACGAAAATTCCTCTGGTATAGTTACTCTGTACTATAGTACTCTGTACTACTCTGTAACTATACCAGAGGAATTTTCTGTCTCATAGAGCACCACACTTGATATGTCAACTTTCAATGTGTAAGGGCTCTATTGATAGTTATTAAATTGAATCATTAAAATTAATTCTTATAATATTTAAAATAGATAGCAAACATAATAACTAATTTAAGAGTGTAAGAAAGAGACTATAACTTTAAGCAAATGAGAATGCTATAAAATGATTACATTATATTAAATCTTTAAAAAATAATTTTCTGTCTCATAGAGAACACAAGAAGTTGTTTTCCACATATAAGCTAGTAGTAGAGAGAATGTGTCCAGCCTTCAATAAATACTTGGTGAACTTAAGTGACTAGCATTCTGCGATATTCCATTTGGGAGACTCTCAGCCATCAGGTCCTCACTTCTTCCCTCTTCTGTCGCTCCTTCAAAGCATGTGTTCTACCCTTAATAATGTCTTTGGAATATGTAGATAAAGACATGGACTTTGCTTTTTTTGTTTTGATCACATAGCATCTGCCATCACTGCATATGTCCTTCCCAGATTGCCTGTGACAGAAAATGTCACAGAGATTTTATATGTCAATATTTCTCCTAGTTGCTCCCAGTTTTATCCTTTCCCTTATCTATTTATTCAAAAATAAAACACATTTTTATAAAAGGATTGTGTTGAAATTTCAAACCCTATCTTTCTTAGACGTCTGCTCTTTTCTTCTAAATATCAAGATTTACATATTGCTAAAAACAACATTTAGCCAAGTAAACTTGAAAATCTAACTCGCCTTATTAAATGACTCATGAATAGTGCAGTGGTTAATCCAGCAGCTATTGTAAGGGCCCTTGAGCATTTGTACAAAACGGACAACTTTTAAAGGAAGAAGGGTGGGGCAAGGAAGCTATTAGCAAAGAAAAAGAAAGAAATACTTTCAAGCCAGCAAATCTTTCTGGGGTTAAGGGACCAGCAAAGATTTATCATGCAGATTGCTTCTTCTTCCTATGGGGGATGGATAGGCTCCATATGACAGATTACCTCAGTGGTGTTGACCAGAATATTCCAGATGGGTTGATTAAGATTACATTTCTGCAGAAGCTGAAATGGCAGTTATCTTAGTTATTAAGTGTAGGTTTTGTAATGTAGGCTTAGTAGCATAAGAGATGCCACTAAGGCCTGGGAGTTTGATTAACAATATCCACATTCAGTTTTACTTTATTACTTCCATTGTCCCAAACATTTACATATCAGCAAGGCTACTTCCCATTTAACTTGAAGGGTGAAGTTGGGATGGTAAGAAATAAGGAGACCTCTGAGGTGGCAGTAGCCTTTTGTTGGCTACTGAAGGCTCACTGTTTTAAGGAAATGTTTCAAAGGAGACATGGAGGACTCAACGGTCTGACTGAATTCATTTCATTACGAAATTACATATTTTATAATTACTCATCTTATTCAAACAACACTCATAATAAGTACTTTCTATCCCCAAACTTTTACTAATTTATTGTCCTGCTATTTCTTTCCTTTTAGTTGCCATGCTGAAAGAAATCAGTTAAAATTTCATGAAATGTATTATTACAGTAACCAAATTCAGAATACTCTGTTGGGAAATAATGTAACTTGGTGAATACACTGATAGTAAAAACATAAATCAAAGAATAATAAGAGTTTTCTGTAAACTTAGATTCACAGAATGATGTCGAAAGTCGGTGCTCACATCGTCGGTCTGGGCACTCTTAATCACCAGCATCCCTACTTAGAGATGCAATATTTTAAGTGTTAAGGTGTTTTATAAACTTACTTTTAAATAAAACAATCTTATCAGGTGGAAGAATTTTAGTGTGCTTGCAGTGAACGGAATTAACTATGTATCTCCAATGTCATCTATTTGGGTTTCATCTCAAACCATAATTCATTCACTGAAGCAGGGCTCTTTGACGTCCATCAAAATGATGTCTAGACTGAAGGGTGTAATATTGAGCAAAAACTGTCCATAAGGTAAGATCAATATCACACACTAAAAGATCGTGAGCAGAAAGTACAAAACACTGGATTACAATCCTAGCTCAGGAATTTCATAGCTACGTGACTCTTTCATAACTATTTAACCTCTTTCTTTTTTCAAGCAGGTTCACTGCAGTGTTTTTCTAAGAGTTGGAGATAAAGTAGCTAGGTGGATATCTGGTAGGCAAGATACAAAATGATAAATTATACCATATTCATCATTATAAAAATTACTCTGGAAGTATATGCAATTTTTCTATCCCTTCAGTCAAAGTTCAGGCACTGAGATATTCTGAAGATATACTTTGTTCACAAAACATTTTGCAAAACTCTTACATATTCAAGACTGCAGAATAAAGTCTTTATTTTTCACACTAAAAGTAATATAATGGGTTTCTCCATCTTATGAGCTAAATTCAGACATGGTAAACATATTATTTGAGTTACATATAATGAAGAGTGGAAAACATGTTAAAAAGTTTGTAACTAAGAAAATCCCTCTGAACACACAGAGAAAGCTCAGTTGATTACCACAAAAACAAAAGTAGCCCTTAAGAGTTATTTGAAACTTCCCTCAAAATAAATCTACAATGTCATTTTTGGACTGTCAACTCAATAAACATGAGTAGATTAAGAACAAATTAATGGATTTTTTAAAATGGTGAATTGAATTCATTTTGCATACATAGAAAAGTCTCTTATTTTAGAAAAGGTATTTTAGAATTAGTTCCTCTAAAGTAAGCAGGCTTTTTATAACCACATTTATACATCTACAAGCAGAAAATAAGTGGAAGCAGCTCGAGGTTAACTGGTCGTGACAGTAGCACTGATCACCTAGGGATAACAGGACTGCACGACATTGTCAGTTTAATGTCGCTCTGTCAGATGTCAGCTCTCTGTCTGTACATTCTCTGAAGAGGCAGTCTACCCACAATACAGGTGTTAGATATAATCTACTATTTTGGTTATTTACTTTCAGAATTAGATATAGTTATTGGTTTAAGAAGACAGCAGAAGCCTTGACTGTTAGCGTGTTAGCGAGGTAAAGAAATTTTAAAGGGATATTTTTGCCTGAGTTAAGTTAACATACCTTGACTTCTACGACTCAAAGGACGGCCAAGTCTACTGGGGAATGCGACCTGCCACTGTGTCACCACCTCACATCCTGCCGATCCTGACAACAACCCACTTCGGGGCTAATATCCTGACAAACAGCACTCTCTTGTGATTTATGTTTGACATATCTGCAAGTATTTATGAACATTGCCTGAAAATAAGGTATTCTTAAAGGAATTTTTAGAATTAAAATGATTTCCTTAGTTATGGTTATTACATACTGATCTAAAGAAACAGCAGAAAAATTTGTGGGCAAAATAATTTCATCATATTGATCGCATGTAAAATATTAACCATAATTTTATACTGTGCTCTTAAAAATCTAAAGAAAAGAAAGATCACAATTACAACACTGATAAGAGCCAAGAGGAAAACTTTCTCAGGAGTGACTGTGTTATATAGAAAGTTTATAGTTAACATTATAGATAAAAAGTGACTGCTTTGTTATTCTTTACTTCGACCCTATAATTGTTTAAAAATGGATATTTTGGTGGAATTTTGCTAATTATAAGTCATAATATGATCAAAGGATGGTTTTTAAAGATAAAATAAGTCATAAAATTTCCCCCTCTAACTTGGTCAGTTCAGTTATTCAGGTTTTAAAACCAGGAATATAAAATCTCAGTATGTCATGTGAAAAGCAGAGTAATTTACAACTAGCTGTAAAAATAAAGACATATAAATGTCAGAATTACTTTTTTAAAAAATCTGTTATTTGAGGACCATTTAGAAAGTGAGAATTGTATAAAAACTAAAATAGATTGTATGTAGCTTAAAGTTTCTGAAAATTAAGTTGAGTTTCCCCCTCAACTTAAATAATTGATATTATATTCATATTTGAGACAAAGTTAAAATATACATCATGATAATCCTTTCTTGAAATCAAAGTATGATTATGTTCATTGTGTATTATGAGTAACAACAGTTCTCACCAAATATGCCAGCTGCTTCCTCATACTTCTCTGCCCCCTAAAGTTAGTGGGCATACAAACATCCACAAACATTCAACATGGTATGAGTTATTTCTTGGCCTAAGAATATCAACTAATAAGCAATACTCTAACTCTATCTTCCAAGCCTCAGTGATTCAAGAGTTCACATGTTGCAGGTGAGGAGTTTAAATATTGCCCTAGTCACTTTATGTTTGTGTTTCACTTAACATCCTCAGCTATCCTATGCAATAGTGTTACAAGTGTTTTATAAATTAGGAAATTGAGGATAGAATCTGTCAGTAAAATTTGTTGTCACTGGTATGATGGACATAGTGATTGAATATATGCCGTGCGATCAAACAGAAAACCATTCAAGTCCTGTCTTTGCCACTTAATTCTTATGTGATCTTGGCCAAGTTAGCTAATATCTTACAATGTCAGATACCTTCAGCTGAGAACTGAGTATTATTATAGCACCTCCCTATAGGACTGTCGGGGATTAAGTGACATACTATATGCTAAGACCTTAATGTCTTATAAATACTCAATATGAAGTGCTGTTTTTCTTATATTGTTAAAAGCCCACAGGCTGTTTGACATTTTTTCATCTTTCACAATTGGGTCAGGACACAGGAAAAAACAGTTTTAAGATGAGAAATTTTCTTCTTTCAGAGAATCAAGTGTAATTAAGTTTTCCAGCATGGCACAAAGATATAAATCCTCACGCGAATTACATGAATAACATCCTTTCCTTGGTTGTTGCTCTTCTTCTTTTAATGTGAACAATACACTTTACTATCCTTACATAAAAATAAAACATTGCAAAGTTATAGATTATGGATCCCATAGTAAATTTTTTAGAAAATACTTGTTTTTTATCCCTTTGTCAATTTTAAAAGAGCACATTTTAAGGAAGGAAGATGGAAGTGTGATAGGAGTTCCATTATTAAGATTCCTTTGTTAAGATGTCAGGGAGTCCTTGAATAACATTTGTAGCTAAGAATAAGAGGTATGATAAAGGTGATCTTCCTAAAATGACTAAGACTGCCAATTGCCTAAGTATATCTTTTAATTTTCTCAAGAATAAGGTTCAAATTTTTTTTAGCAATGAGTATTTTTGAATTATTCTTGAAATTGAAATCTCCTAGGTCTTATTAAATTTAACTTTAAATCTTAACTCTAGAAATTATCTCTTTATCTATCTATCTATCTATCATCATCATCTATCTAATCTATGTTCTATCTATGCCTCAGAGACCTAGCTTTCCTCCCACCTCAGATAATCAGCAACCCCTGAGGAAGCAGAAAACAGTAGTCCAGACTTGACTAATGATCATAACGTCTAGACCTCGGCTGGCTAAAGATAACATCTTCATCCATGTGAGAGAAATATGGATTGGGCAGCCTCCAGTAAGCACTCCAATTAGGGATCAAACTCATTACCCAGGTATGTGCCCTGACTGAGAATCGAAACTACAACCTTCCAGTACATAGGACGGCACTCCAACCAAATGAACCACCAGGCCCAAGCAGATACCATCTTGACTTAAGTTATATTTTAGCTCCTAAGCCCTACGGTAGAACAAACTACCAGATACTTTTTATGAGCAAACTTCAGAACTGTGTTCAAGACCTGAAAAATGATTTATTACCCTTACCTCACATCTAGCCAATCAGTTCCCAACATGACTCTGAACACCCGAACTGCCTATGTCTTATAATTTACCCAATATAACCTGTAACCTACACTCCATCAGGGAGTCAGGGCTGTAGAGCATTAGTTTCAGTATTGGCCTTCATATCGGCCAATTCAATATTAAACTGTTTTTCTTTCTATATCGCAAACTCTTTCTCATGCATTTCTTTGGGCCAGTGTGTGCAGGCAGAGACTCAAAAAAAAAAAAAAATGGGGTCCTAGTGACAATTCTGTTGATGTTTCAGGCCCACTCCCCATCTTATTCTAGTTAGAGTTAAATAAAGCTATATTCAATTTCCTGTATGGTCCATATTTACTTATCTCCCTAGTCATTATATTTGTATCTTAGTGTTAGTGTTTTCCAGGGTGTGAGTGTAACCCAAATAAGAATAGATCATTTTCAGGGATAAGTAAAGAAGTTGTTCAGAAAGTAAACCTGAATAGTCTGTAGAGAGAAGTCCAGCAGAGACAAGCAGACCCAAGACTGGAGAAAGAGCATTTGAGTATCTGGATCTAGCCTTACATGAAGTCAAAAGTATTCCATCTGAATTCCTATATACAGATGACAAATATATAATTTTTTTATTTGCAACAGTACTTATTCACAGACTTCCATTTTTCTAATTTTTTCCCAAATGTCCTTAACTGGGGAACTCTGAATTTAGTGTGCATAATACTACCGGAAGAAACCTGTTAGTTATAGATTTAGGACTGTAGTCTTAGAATTTATCAGTTAACCACTTTAGAAAAGAACCCTGTGATATGTATTTTTTAGCCAATATCTCATGTGTTTCTTATACATATGAAGGTTTTCATACTTTAAAGAAAACTAGCTAGAAGGATTAATAGATTATATAATTTAATAATGCTTGAAAAACATCAATCATAAAGCCGGATGCAAATATTAGGTCTCTTTTTATCGCTGTAAGTATATATTCAGTTAGTATTACTTACTTTACTCAGTCAGATTACTGAAAATATGAAATCAATGACTGTATTTTTATAGAGGCATACTTCTGACCAATACTTCTGGTTGTCTTTACCTAACACTCAACACCAGTGCACCCTAACAATGATCATTGAAATTAATGACTTCATTTTGTACCAGGCTCAGGGCAGCTGTTCCAGAATCTTTGAATGTGAACTTCTACTTCTCACTGCTGAGGGCTGCCGTGGCCTATGCCATTGCACCACCTGCTCAGCAATCACTCCCAGCAGCTGCTCTTCTTGCTTTGGCACCCTCCTGCTGGCTATCTCTGCATCCCATCTGTACTTCTCCTTGGCACTGCTAAAATTGCAGCACATTTCACTCTCTGCTCCTAAACAGAGGAATTCCTCAGTCATTTCTCCTTTCAGATTTAGAAAAGCCCTTTGTGGAACATCTATAGAACTGACTTTAAAAATTCCTTTTGTCTCACACTTGAAAATTTCATACTATTAATGAGCTCTTAAATTTGAGGGGGATTCAGTCTTGTTTGCCACAGCAGAAATACAGAGCTTCACAAATGCTATTTTAATGATACTTGGTGTTCAGATAATGATACTCCCAAATAATAATGATTAAAATAAAATAATTTTGTTTTACATATTTATTTTTAATATCAGTGGTAGTATCTGTTTTCACAAATGTTGTCATCATTGAAACATAACATTAGAGATTTATTTCAGGATTTTCTATTGTTCTTACCAAAGGAGAGAAAACAAATACTTAAAATAAGTCACTAACAATTTGTTTCTAAGTTATTCTTCTCTGAAAGTTAAAGCCCACATTTTCATTTAAGTTGTAGATTTTAAGATCTTAAACTACTACTACTAGTGCTGCATAATCTATATAAGGACAGCCTCTCCATTTCTCAGGGCTGATGGAGGCTGATGGGAGACAGGCAACTGGGGAAGTACAAGGGAGTATGCCTTACAGTACCTCCAGTTTGGTGAGTTAACCACTCTGACTATAGGTCCAGAGTGAATGATTCACTTTCCCACAAACTATTCAGAAACTGGGGAGCTCACCTCTTCATACAAACGTGTTTTTTACCAATAATGTACAAAGCTCATAGGTTACTCAGTGAGACTTAAAATTTTTGTTTTATTTTGCATTTCTTAAATTGTTTAATATTTCCTAATTTCTGTCCCTCTTTCTTTTACCCAAATTTCTAAGTGACCTGCATCTAAGAGACCTGTTATCTTCTCTAATAAATGTGACACAATATCTGACCTGGAATATAAAAGATGAAAATAAACTGATGAGATGTAAGAACTGGTGAGTTAAAGAAACAGTAATGGCTGCAGGGTAAAAGAAAAATTGCACCTAATACTTGCTGAGGAATAGGAAGGAAAACTGTATTTAAGACTATTCCAATAAGGGTCAAGAGTAGACTGTATTGCAAGAGGAAAAAGAGATTGGACTCAACTCTCAAAACAAAAGGCAGAAGGATTTTTAAAGGCTGGCATGAGTTAAATGAAAAGTACTGGAGAATCCAGGAGGTAGGCTGGTCAGTGTGAGTAGCCCATCTGTGTTAACTAATTACTGCTTCCTGATATTAAGATCCGACCACAGCATCTGGGAGGCTGAGACTCTATTTATCTTGATGGTTACAGTACAAAGGATAGTCCTTGAAAAAGACATTCCTGGGTTATAGAAGGTCCACATCTCAAGGAGGCAGATAAAGAATTTATAATTGCAAGTTTTCTAAAGTAAATGTTTTAATGAAAGTGAGGAAAGGGGCCGGTAGTCAGGAATACCATTCAACTCATTAATATGCTTATGATTTATGTTCTTTTCTTCATATGTATTTTACTCCATTAAAAAATAATAATGGGTATGGCTCTGCTTTTTATAAGGTTTCCAGGTAGGCAAATCTTGTTTGATTCAGCATATATTAGACATTGAAATGAGGAGAGAAGATTGGTCTCCTTATGATTTGTAAATTTTCAGACACAAATTGCACTACAAAATGACAAGCAAATTTATAATATATAATACATACACACATTATGTTTAAAAGAGACATTTTAAATAAAACAGGCTCACAAAAATTGACACTGTAGAAATCTACAACAAAAATAAAAAGTCCCATACCAATCATAGTAAGATTTGTGGACAGAATAATAATACTAGATGACATTTTCAAAAATATGTTTTGCATTTTGACAGGGCTATTTTAATATACTGATCTTCAAATAGATGCATCAACTTTCCTTCTCTAAAAACACACACAATCCAAATACCTGCACTGGAAAGGCTACAGTGACATGTTTGCTTTGTGTGAGAGCAGATCTGAGCACAGTTATGAGAGCATAGAGATGGGTGCAGGGTTACCCAGCAAAGAACTGGGACAGACAAGGAGGCTTCCTGAAGCAGAGAACCTTAACCATCAACCTAATCTAAAATGCAACAGCAAGTCTGAGTTGCTTTCCTGACCATAAAATATGCTAAACCCTTCTGTGGCCTGTTTTTTCTCTACATCTCATTAGTGTAGGCACATCTAACACAATGAGTAATATTGAGCTGAGTTACCAATACCCCAGATTATGTCATGGGACTCATTCTTCTATGCAAAAGGCCTTTCTGATCTGCTGATGTTAAGTTCATTGTATGGTCTTGGTGACCAATTTACAAATTAACTAGAAATATCTATCACCTTCACTAAAAATATGTAAGAGAAAAATGGTATTTTTATTTTTGTTTCATTTTATTTATATGTTTTAAAATCATACGAAGTGCTAGAGGATAGCATTTGAATACCTAGACTCTGTAGCTTAAGGGCCTGGATTCCATTTCTGTCACTTCCTAACTCTGAGATTTTTTATTTAAACTATTTCTTAGAGTCACAATCTATTCATCTGTAAAATTGAAATAATAATAGCTCCTACTACTCAGGAATATAGTCATTTTTCTAAGTGGATTAAGAAAGATTTATAAATAAAGTAAGGATTTTCTCCTCTCATATCAGCAGAGAAAAATGTTCCACTGCAGATCAGAGGGTGGGCAATCAGCTTAATCTAGAATCTTCGGTAAAACTAAATTGTTCACCTTGCAAGAGGCTGAGGCAGCCTTCCAAATGTCCTCCGCAAATATGTTTCTCTTTAAAAAATATTTGCTTAATATGTACCATATTCTGGCAGATATAGGATGATTCTAATTATTCATATAACCAGATTACTAGGAATTAGTGATTTACTATTGATTTTTATTACTTATTGAGGTTTTTGTCCAGGCTATGATGATGGAAATGATTTCAAAGTGGTATCATGCAAAAACAGTCTTTCTACTTGTAGTCTGAATTTAAAATGGCCCCCATATTTATCCAAGGCTGTGACTCTCTGTCTATACTGTCAATAAGCATCCCACTCTGGAGAGAATAATTTGTGAGACTATTTAAATCCAATAACAGATGGTTAACTTATGCTCATTTGGCATATCTGTCTCAGAAAAAAGCACTAGACACAGTCAGAGGGTCTTGGGTTCACAACTTGAAAACAGGACTATCATGGTTTTGTCTTAAGTAATTCTTTGAAGACCAAAAGGCAAGAGGTGAGTTAAAAAGGGGCCCAGATTTTACTTGAAGTGCAAAAAAAACTACAAGTGTTTTTCCTAACATTTATATTCAAAATCAAATGCCTTTACTATTTTCAGGCTGTCATTTATGGTTTGAATTTTCTGAGAGAACACTTCTTTCAGTCGTTATTGAGAAATGAACATGGCAATTCTCAATAATGTTAGAGCTAAAAACATTATATAGTTTCCTAAGGCAAGTACTGATGCCCAATGCTATAAATAATTTAAAAAAATGAACTCAATTGATTTCAGATAACTAGAAACACTCAGAAGAACTGCAAAATTTAGGAATTGATTTGAAGTAGAAAATAACTCCCTTTATTACTCAAGAACAGAAAATAGGTTTCGAAAGGAACTGAAGTTGAGAAATTAAAACACATATATTCGCATAATTATGTGTATCAATAGGTTTTCTTGACCTTGAGATTGAGTTTGGCCAAGGTCAGGTATGTTTTATCCCTCAACTCCCTCTGAAGCATCCCTCTGCAGCATTCGCATGAACTGCCTGCGTTCCTATACCCAAGGGTCCTTTCCACACAGCTCTTTCATGTTCCAGCTTCTACTAACTCTCTTCCTCTCATCTATTCAGAATGGGTGTGATAAATTTACTTACCCTTACTGGTTACTACATTGTCCACTGTGACTTCTTTTTTTTAAAAGATTTTATTTGTTTTTAGAGAGAGAGGAGAAGGGAAGGAGAAAGAAAGGGAGAGAAACATCAATGTGTGGTTGCCTCTCGCACACCCCCCTATTGGGGAGCTGGCCTGCAACCCAGGCATGTGCCCTGACTGAGAATCGAACTCGTGACCCTTTGGTTCACAGGTGGGCACGCAATCCACAGAGCCACACCAGCCAGGTCTCTTTTCCACTTAAGTTTTAGGCATGATGTTTAAGCACTTTCTCTTCTGAGAAACAAAGGGCAGTTTTTGTATTTTAAGCTTCCTACAATGTCTTCTTGAAGACTGAAGAGAAATTACAAGTCTTTCAGCTGGATTTAGGAAAAACTGGATATAGAGTTAAAATGGAATTGGGGTTAAGAGTTTATGATAGTGACCTTCATGGAGGCTTCAGTAATCCTTACCTCTTGTTATTGATGTCCTTGTGTGACCTCCTTAACATAATCACGGCTAGTCTCTATAATCAACAGAATACCGTAGTGTGTGACCTCCCAATCTTTGTCACAAAAGGTATACAGTTCTAGTGCTCTTGGATCACTTTCAGGGAGTAAATAACTGCCCTGTTGTAAGAATATTCAAGCATGCTGTTGGAGAAGCTAATCAGGAGAGCAACAAAAAGGTCCCAACAAACAAAGAGAACCAATTTGCAAGTCATAAGAATGAGTCATATTTGGAAGCAGTTAAGCCACCAGAGAGATAAAGATCATTGCATTTGGTTGCAACCAATCACAGACTCTAGGCCAAAACTGTTCAGTCAAGCCATTCCGGATTCCTGATTCACAGAAACTGTGAAATGTCATATTTATTGTTTTAAACCAGTAAGCTTTGGTATAATTTGTTTCAAGCACTAAAGACTAAAACAAATGAAATACAAGAATGTGTAGTGACTTCCTTTCCAGACTACGGAAGAGAGGAGGAGCAGAATATGCCACCCCAAAATGCCAACCCACTTTAGCATGTGGGTTGTTTTGAACAGAAGGTTATTAAGACCCCACAGACTCAGAAAGAGCTTTGTGCCTCTCCATTAGCTACCTAAAAAAAATTAGGGAGAACCTGTACCAAGAAGGGGACTAACAGCAGCGATCACTTTTTATATCAGAAAGGCTTATCTGCATGGCAGGGGAGACTTCACTTTACCAAACAGCTGCTCTGTACCCCTCCTGTGAGCTGTCTTCCTCCCCTTTGAAGCCCCAAACCCCTGCACCTTTCTCCTTCGCCCAGGATGTTATGTTGATGAGAGCCTTCTGTGCCTGACCACCTGTGAGTCTCCTATTTTTATGGGGCTTTCATAGGTAGGAAATTTGTTTTTCTCCTGTGAGTCTGTCTTATGTCAATTTAATTATTGAGCCAACAAAAGAACCTAGAGCGGATAAGGGAAAAACTATAAATTATAGGACAAGAGAAGAAAAATGTTCAAAGGGCTATGATGTTCAGGTTTTTTAGAAGTCCAATTCAAAATATTACTTTGACTTTATGTGACAAATGTTTGAATTTCACAGCATCTAGAGAATTTTTAGGTGGGTGGGCCCAAGTTGCCCGGAAAGTTTAGAGTTGTTGAGACCTTAAAGCATAGAACTTTTCAGCATAAATAGCATTTCTCTGAGTGGTGTAAATGTTACAGAATGGACCCGTTTGGGAGACCAGATACTGTTACCGAAATGACCCCCTCCCCCAGCATCTTTCTGTACTATGGCCATCCACCAGGTGTTAGGAACTGTGGCTCTCAATGCCAGAGTTTGGTAAAAAGGAAAAGAAGTATTTATGCAAAAGTTATACAGATTTAGAGTAAGGATGGAATGTCACCATTAATTTCATAATCCCTTTAAAACACCCACCAACACACACAGTCCTGCCCTCCCTCTTTGCCCAGTAAGGCCATTCTGAGAACCTGCCGATCAGAACTACCGTCTTCCAGAAGAAAAAGAACAGACGTCCTCAGCTCACTTCCCCTGGTTCTCCCAGTAATCCTTGCTTGGGAATCCCTCCCACAGCTCTCAGCACCATCAGCTGTGTGGCTTCGATCATCCAGTTCTTAATCCAAAACCATGTGGCACCTCTTTAGGGCCCGCCAGCAAGAGTCCTTTCACCCCTTTTCTTCCAGCATGGTCTTGCATTGTCTCCTATCCCTCGTGGTGGCCCGACTTTTAGTTTAAATTTCAGTCTGGAACCTTCTCGGAACCTCATTTCTGACTCCTCCCACAATCAGCTACACTTGCTAGCATGCCTGTATTCTCTGCCTTTCTTGGCTGCCATAGTTAGTCTGGGCAGGAGTGGCCCTGTGGCATGGCCAAACCATCTCCAAGCTCTTGCACAGGTGCTATAACCAAGGGAGCTTCCTCCTAGTACATCATGGGTCAAAGTCATGCCTATCTCCCTAGATAGCCTGCTACTGATATGCACAATAACCATTTTTGCATATGGGTATGAAGCTAGCCTGCTGTTGACATGCAAAATAACTCCCAATGGCCTGCTCAAGGTCTCCCATCCCCCATCCAAGCTTGTGGGGGGAGCTCTCAGCCTACACCCCAGTACATAAAGAGGCAATCAGCCTCAAATAGACTGATTGGGCAACAGTTACTAGGTTGAATCTTGCCCTCAAGATACTATAGCCATAACATATACAACTGTTCTCGTACATGCATCATTTTCAAATTATATTTAGCACATAAATGCTGTTTTTTTTCCTTTAGTTTGTTTATTATATATTTGTATTCTAAAATGTTTGGTAGCCAACCCCTAGTTAAATAATTGATTTTGTTAAGTATTTGTTACTGGCGATGTTGGCTCTTAGTTCTTGAATTCAGCAAAGGAACAATTCAGAGCTAAGAACTCCAATGCAAGAGGAGTTTATTTAGCATGCAAAGTAAAGGTACACTCAAAGAGAAAACTCAAGCATGCTGCTCAGAGGGTTGTCTTGACCCTTTAGAAAGAAGGTCACAGAAGCAGCAGAAGTGAGCCAGCTGGGCTGTGTGGACTCAGGAAACAAGTTAAAGAGGCAGAAGGAGAGCCCTTGAGACAGGTTCAAGGGTCAGCCCAGGACAAGCTACCACTGCCCATTGGTCCCCTGGTTGCAATTATCCTGGGGAACCTTAGAGCTCAGGAGAAAAAAAATGAAGGTATGTACCTGACAAAAGAAAGTATGGTCATGCTCTAGAGTGAGAGTATGCACTGGATCCTTTGTCTTAGGGTTCTTATCTGTTTGCTTTTCTTTTTTAAAAAAATTATTAATTTGAGAGAGAGAGAGGGAGAGAAACATCAATTTGTTATTCCACTTATGTATGCTTTTCTTGGTTAATTCTTGTATGTGCTGTGACCAGGGATCAAACCTGTAACTTTGGTATATTGCGATGATCTCTAACCAACTGAACTACCTGCCCAAGACCTATTATCTGTTTTGTAAAGAGAAGAATTTTAGAGGTGGTCTCAGGGGACGATCTCAATAGAATATTCATCAGTTTTCCAGGGGTGTGTGTGTGTGTGTGTGTGTGTGTGTGTCCTTTACTTTGCTAGCTCATCAAAATGAGCATACAGGGTCAGGGTCTCTGCTGATTGGTTCGCACCAGGGTAGGGGGTCAATTGTCATTGTGACTGATCCGGATCTCAGTCATGATATCACTTGTTCAGTTTTGTTGCTTCTCTGGGCCTGGAGCTGAAATATAATTGAGACCTAGATGTTAACTCCAGTTTGACCAAAACTCTGTCTCTGTGGTCAACAGATATGAGGCTATGTTCCTAAGATCATCTGATGCTGATCAGAACCTCATTGTCCCAAGGGTTTAAAGCTTCAGGAAATGGCAGTGCAAGGGAGGAGGCAGGTGAATCAGGGAGCTGGATGAGGCCAGTTTGAATCAGCTGTCTGTTTCAGTTTCCCCATTCTGTTTGCCAAAGAATATTCCTGGCTTCTTGCTATCCTGCTTCAGTTTTATTTTATATGCATATATTTTAACAAACATGATATGCTTATGAGCACATAAGCATATTATTCTTCAGCTATCACCCAAGGGTTTTCTGGGATAGTTCCAATCAAAAACATTCTATCATGTTGTTATATCATATGTTAGACCAATGTGTCTTGGTTTTTGGCTTTAGGGGAAAAAATAAAGCCATTTCAGATTACTTCTTACTATGCTAAGAACCTTAAACATAAAAAAGAACAATGTATGAAAATAAGAGAGATGTGAACAGAAGCAGCCAACTGGCATCCATGCTTGGACTCACATGCAAATCAAGTTATTTTTTGCTTTCAAACACTTCCTGATTTTTTAAAAAACCATATTTGAGGCTGGATAGGAACTCTATAAGAAAACATCAATGATATAAATACAGACAGCATTGTGTTGGGTAGAGCAATGCCAGGAATTGACAGGACCAACAGATAAAACCAAAGCAATTAAGTTTCCACAAACACTTGACTTGGTGTTGAATCAACACTCTTCTTGATAAACAGCAGTGTGGCAAGCATAAATGACAAATCATACATTTCCAATATATAAACCACACTGGTTTGATGAGGTAACAGAATTCTTCTCCAGCTTTCTTTTTACAAGGTGGGAGAAAAAAATAAGTCATTTAGTAATTTGTGAGTTTTCATTCGGAGATCATATGAAATTCTCTTTCTGTAAAATGTTACATGATTTACAGATGAGCTTTGGCATGCTCCCAGCTTCATACTACCTCCTTCCAACAACAACAGAATTCTTATGGCGATCAGTGAGCAATTTTTAAACGACATTTAGTACTCCCATCCCACAGACTGTTTTCCTGGCATTCGTTAAGAACTCTTTGGCAAGGCCAGAAAACTCTGTCTCAAGAACCTCCAATCTTTCTGTTATTTTTTTATTTCACATCCCCCACCTCAGTGACACAACACAACACAGAATAACTCATGAGTATACAATCTTTACCTTATTTTGTTTTGTTTCTTTGTAGATATTCAGTTGACCTTTCTAAGGAAAGACATGGGAAAACTTTCATTAAATAACATATCTTATTTCTTCCAAAGAACAAAGGCATTATGCAAAATGGAAAAAAAAGAAAAAGATATGGAGACTTCATTATAAATGGTGATACACTCATATATAAATGACCATATGTTCATATATAAATGGCTACACACTAATATATCCATATATTTTCCAAGTTTTCAGAATAATAAGTGAAAAAAATTGATTATATCTAATTTTGGAGTGATTTTTCTATTCCCATAGATGATTTCTGTCTGGAGGACAATGCCTTTCATTTTTAAAAAGTCCTATTTATTTATCATTATCTAGCACAAACGACATCTGGAGTATTTAGTATTTTACTATTGAATATAAAATTATTTTAGTATTTTCAGACTTTTCAAGGCAGTTAATTGCTTCCACATTACTTTTGGACAAATTGCTATCTTGCAGATAGTTTTCCTATTGAACAGAAAGTTCCTTAGGAAAATGGACTCTTTATCTTTTTATTCCCAGAATCTCAAATATCTGGTATTTATAGTGCCATTTCCATAAATGTACTGTGTGCACTATATGCCAGGTATTGCAAACTTCATGAGATTGTTTGTTTGCTTATATGTTTGGTTATTCTGTGGATTCTCAGTGTATAGAAGACAGCATGGTCCATCTTAATGCTGCAATAAATATTTATTGAATGAATGCATCCCCGCATATAATAAAGCTGATAGATTGCCTCTCTCCTCTGGACCACAGGGTCAATTTTTTTTCAGACCTTTTGCTATCTGATCGTAGCTCCACTGAATCGTGCAGCTAACCTTTGCATCTTGTTCCAAATGTGGACATTTAAGAGCAATGAGGTTCATTGAAGACATTGCCTGAACCATAAACAAGAAATGCATTCACAATCATGATTTGTAATCATCACAAGCTCTAGATTTGTTCTGATTACCATGCTCCCAGGCCCTTTGTCTGTTATAAATTCCTGGCTCTCTTACAAGCACATTCATTGCACTGACTTCCTCAGAGAGCAAAGCTTTCCCGTGGAGTGTTGTTCAAAAGCAAGAGCACACTGTATACCATATAACTGATTCTCATCACGACTCTGAATTTTACAAACTATGTCAACTCGGGTAAGTTATACAATATCTTTGAGTGTCAGTTTACTTTTTTGAAAAGTGAGATTAGTAATACATGACTACTTAATAGCATCATTATCATGTTAACTAAGAGATATGTGCAGTCTTAACACCATCCATTATCATCTAAGTGTTATATGTTTCTGTGCTTTTAATAAAGGGATTAATAAAACAACCAGACTCATACTCAAACAGATAGTGGCCTTGTCTTTCTTAAAACTAAAGGAAAGATATTTCCAAATCTCATTATGAAGTACTATTATTTATTCAGATCATTCTCATGAACTTCTTGTAGCTAAGCAGACTACCATGGAGTTATACAGATCTTGAAGTACCAAGATAGGCATCTTCTATTTCATGAACTATATGACTCTTCCAAAACAACCAGACTCATACTCAAACAGATAGTGGCCTTGTCTTTCTTAAAACTGAAGGAAAGATATTTCCAAATCTCATCTTGGAGAGTTGCCAGGCATTTCATGGATTGTCATAAATCAGGCAGCTTTATAGAGAGATCTGTTTCTGCATTCTATTGTATCACATTGGCTTATTTATGTACACTGGTGCCACTAGTACTCTGTCTTAATTACTTACAGCATTGTAGTAAGTCTTGATACCTGATAGTATAAGTATCTAGCTTTGTTCATTTCCAAAATTTCATTCATGTCAAATCAAGCTTCAAGAAAAAAATAACTTGATGATTCATGACCTTGGGATGACCGGAATTTTTGTCAATGGGATGGACACACAAACTCATGCATGTACAATACAACTGTTAACCGGGAAGAAAGATAAACTGGACATATTTAAACTATGTATGTTTTGTTTAACAAGAGATACAATTAAAAGAGTTCAAAAAATAAACCACAGACCAACAGGTAATATATGCAGTATATACATTTGAGAAATATTTTATATCAAAAACATATAGACAATTCCTGCAAACCAATAAGATACAATCAAGCTAATTACAGGAGTGGGCAAAAGATTTGACAAACTTTATAAAAGATGGTATCAAAGTGGCTGATGAACTTATAGAAATGTATTCAATATCATTAGTCATTAGACAAATACAAATTAAAGGTTTGATATACATAATTATACAAACATAATGGATAAAATTATTTTTTTAAAAAAGAGAAAAAAGACAGTATACTACATTTAGGTGAGAACATGAAGCTAGTTGAAGAAAAAATATAAACTTTTATAACTCTTTGAAAAAATATTTTACAGTACCCACCTGAAGAAAAACATATGTATACTATATGACTCAATGATTCTACTCATGTGTATATTCAAAAAAGTGAATAGCAAAATGGACAAAAAGACGTATATAAAATGTTCATGGAAGTTTTATTCACAAGAATTCTAAACTGAAAAGAAAATGTTCAATAATAGAGTGAGGAGGTAAATTATATTGTGTGCATGCAGTAGAATACTGCAAAGCTATTAACAAAAGCAAGACTCACATGCAACCTGGTTGAGTATCATAAACCTAATCTTAAGTGAAAGATGTTAGACACTAAAAATGTACATATTTTTAATTATATGAAGTTTCAAAACTGATCAAACTAACCCATAGTTATGGTAATCAGAGTGGTTTTTACTCTCAAGAGTTACTGACCAGAAAGGAGAACAGGGTCTTCCTGAGAGCGGACACCATCACATATACTGCTTTCGGTGGTAGTTGTACACGTATACGTGTGTTCATGAGTTTACCAGTCTGTATGCTTAAGACTTATATACTTTATCAAATATAACTTAGTAATTTTTTAATTGACAAATTCCCTGAGACAAAGAAGATAAAAAGATGAAGAGCGTTTTCCTTGTAGTGTCCATTCTTATGAATTCCTTAGCCGAGAACTGGAAGGGGCTGTTCTTCATGTAAGTGCTTTCTGAAACAGTCACAGTCTAACAATTTAATATATCGGAACATACACCAAGGGCATGCGAGAGGGCAGTGCTCAATTCTCTTCAGTTTTTTTTTCTAATTTTTATCTTCCCTTGTTCTAAATAGATCTTACAAAATTCCATGTTCTGTTTATATGTTAATAACAATACAATATGAGACATAGAAGTAAATTTACATCATGTATCAAGTTTCTGGTATTATTGTCTGAAAATATTTTAAGAGTTTTGGCTTGAAATTGCCTACCGTGTACAGAATAAGTGAAGTGGGGACTGGTGTTGAAGTCAGTGAGGTGGTACCTCTGCTGCTTCTGTAATGCTGCTTTTCAGAAAGGCATCCTTTACCTCAAAACAAGCAACTGTGATTTTTAGGTTAACATGACCTACTTAGTTCCTAAATTTGCAGTCCTCCAGGTAATGGAGAATCATTTAGACTATTCCAGAGTCTTGACTGTGGTCTAGCTCCTGGGATAAATCCTGTCTTAATTCTCCAGTGAATAATCCTCAGTCTGGGTCCCCACAGTCTCTACCCTGGGCCCACTTATTTTTCTATCTCTGCAACCTCTACTCAACCTCTAAATCATGCTCTCCAGTTTGAATCTCCATGTCTGCACCTTGGTTATTTCTGCAGGATTTGCTGGTTGCCACAAGCTCTATTCCCTGCCATTGTCCATCCCTCAGTAGTACGTTCTGACAGTCTCTGAGGGCTCTCCCAGAGTCCAAATGAGCTGTACTTTCATAAGAGCTCTGCACCAATAGTTCTGACACCTTCATAATTACCTGAATTCAATCCTCATTCCCACATGCTTAATGTACTACTAATACCCAGGCATCAGTCTTCATCTTCATGATTCAAGTCAGTTGCTCTAGTGGATATTTGAACCTCATGTAAACAATGTATTCATAACATTACTTATAGAGAAAAATATTAACAGCCTAAAATTAAACTTTAGCCAACATTGTATTACATAAATTAAAAGTCATTCACATTATCAAAATAATGTTCATAATGGTTCTAGGAAAAATAACAATATTTTGTAGAATTTGTGTGTTTATGAGTAAATCTAAGTATTGAATTTGTCATAGGATAAAAAAGGACTTAAAAGACAAAATCTAAGTTGTCAGTGCCAATGGTTTAACTGATATGAAACAAGCAATTTGTTTTTGGTACATCTTAAAACTCTTCAATAGCTTTTTTAAGGTATAATCAAGGTACATGTTAATGTATACCCATGAAAACATCATAATATTTAAGATAATGAGATTACGTACATACCAACCCCATAAGATTTCCCTCAGAAAATGCAACAACAAAAATTACAGCCAGCCTCATAATGGGGCCTTACCTACATAATAACACTTCAGTAGAATATATACTCATATAAATGTTTGTATATACACATATATAATTGTGGTTTTATAGAATTGTATAAATAATGAGATAACAAATATTAATGTTTACATATATTAATCTACTATATTTCAGTAAGTCTTTTTTATTTCATTTTTTTCTTTAACTCAGGAAAAAAATTGTGTCTTATTGGAGTTTTTGAGAGTTAAGAAGAGAATAGAGTACCTATTTCATTAACTATGTCACAATATTATTATAAATTTTTGGGTTTAAGGATATGTGACATTTTGGAGGGGAAGAGAGAGGAAGAGAAAGAAAAAGGTGGCTAAAGAATAATAGAGGAGAGATTGTTTACATGTGCATATTCCCTGAAAAAAATAATTTATGGAATTCTCCTGATATCAGACACATTTGGCAGTGAGCAAGGGAAGCTTGAGAGCAGTGACAAACCACATCATGTGTTTTATTCTGCACACATTGTTTAATCTGCTTTTTGGTAGTTTTCTTTAAAAACCAAACTGTTAGTCTTTTTGTTTATCACTCAGCAGGGTGGACTCAGAATTAAACTTGGTAGATTATGAGAAAAAGGTACCAACTGAACTTAATAAGCTATACTTATTAATATCTTAAAGCAACCTCTACTGAATAGAAATAAAGGAGAGCCTATATTGACTGATTGTCCTGACTCCCAATGACAACCATCTTTAGCAGAATGATCAGATGTTATAGAATGTCTCCAAATCACATACATAACTTACTCATGCCAAGATCACACCTCTTCTCTATGGGAAGCAGAGAATTCAAATCTAATCTTTTTGTGTTTTTATGTTATTTTTCTGATGCTACTATAAGAAATTACTATAAACTTAGTGTTTTAAAACAACACAAATTTGTTAGTGTACAGTTCTGGAGGTCAGAGGTCCCAGTGGGTCTCACTGGGCTAAAATCACAATCAGCAGGGAGAGCTTGGGGAGATTCCATGTCCACTCCTTTTCCTACTTCCCGAGGTCACCTTTATTCTTCGGTGTGCACGGTCCCTTCTCTAGCTTCAAACTCTTCTCTAGCTTCAAACTCGGCAGTCGCTGGTCAAGTCTTTCCCGTGATTCCTCACTTGACACTGCCTTTCTCTTTCACATTTAAGCACTTTTGTGATTACGTTGGGCTCACACGGATAATCCAGGATAATCTCCCTATTTTAAAGTCATCTGATTAGCAATTTGAATTTCATCTGCTACCTTAATTCTCTCTTGTTATAAATGTAACATATTTAACAGTTCCAGGGATTAAGACATTAAGTCTATTATTCCTCCAATCACAGTTCTCTCTTCCCCTCTTGATCCCAATGACTAATATATTAAACCTTGTTCTGATCCTGCTGGTTTCTTTTTGCAGAAAATGCAAATATATGTAAAAGTGGGTTTTAAAATGTCTTATTATAAAATTTTATCTCAAGAGCTGACAATAATCTAAAACTATGTTGCTTTTCTTTCCAGGAATGACAATGAAACGCTTCTTGTTTTTGGCGGCTGCTGCTGGCTTTCTGCCTGTTTTGATTGTAAGAGTATTGTGAGGTTTCCATATGCTAATTACTACTTCTTGGAAGAAATAGGAGCTAACCTTGTAGAAGACTCACCTTATTACAGGCAGTGTTGTGAGGACTCTGTCTATTACTCACCTAGTTCTCACCATTGCCCTGTTAGGTGAGTGCTAGTCTTAGTCCCATATTACAGAGACTCGTTAAGTCCTATAGTCAAGGTTAGATAACTAGGAAGTGGCAGGGCCTAACAGTAAACTTAAGCAGTTTGGTTCTGTGGGCTCATGCTTATTATAGTCCTTCTGGATAATTAAAAAAAGAAAAAGAAACAAAACTGAGAATATAGGGCAAGAATTACTTATTTATAATTCATGCATGTATTTTCCATGACTAAATGGGGGGAAAAATACTGCTTTGTTCTGTTTACTGGGAAAACATAATTGTTCCATTAATATCCAAACTGAGCTGTCTGATTTATAACTATAAGAAGATTGTAACACATCAAAATTAAATATAAAATGAATGGTGCCAAAAGTAAGGAAAGGAGTATTATATAAGGAGCTATTAGCAATGGAGTGAATATATAAGGCCAGAATCTCACTACTTATTAAAAACAAGAACTTCAACAATCAGAAACAAACAAAACACTCAAAGGTATAATAAGAAATAAGTCTCAAATATGTTGTGCTCACCCACTAATATGTACCTCTAAATACCTCAGCGATGTAAAGAAAATATTACACTTTTTAATATTTCCTAAAATATCTGTATTATAAGCTGAAGTTTATAGCTTTGGTATAGAAAGTGTTTTTTATATTTTTATGAGCTAGATAATGAGGGGAACTTCACAGCGAGGTTCCCCAGGCCACCACAGATGAGAATAAAGAGTCGTCTGGGATACAGTCTTGTTGCATAAAAAGGGGTAGCAATTCCCTCTAGTGGAGAATGCCCAGAGCCCTTCTCCAACATGGCTTTTATTAGGGTTGGAAAGTACAGGGCAATATCTAGAGATAACAACTGAAGAAACACCGAAATCTCTTCAGGTTGGGGTCTACAAAACATGCAGACGCCAGATGGTTGTCAAGGCATGTATCATGAAGTAGAGTTTCACTCCTTATGCCTTGTACTCAAACATCTGGGTTATACCAACAGGGCTTATCATTGAGCAGAACTGGCTTCAAAGGACAAAATGTGCATTTCAGGACTGATTCCCATAGGACCCCTCATGTTAAAATTGAATTGTGCCTGCCACCTGCATTATGATCTGGTTTTCCAGGAAAACTTACCAGTCCCTTTCAGAGCTTGCTCTCATGGGGCTACAACCTCCGAATCCACACAGAGTGGTCCCCAACAAGATAAGTCAGACATGAAAGGTACTAAATATTATAAACAAAAGAAAATCCATATGCATTAGACTATTGGGGTGTTGGTTTATATCATATCACTCACAGAGTCCTCCTTCCTTCCTTCTGATTCTCTGCCCATTTACTCCCCTAGTGTAGAGGGCACATCTTCACACTTCACAGTAAGGAAAAGCTAACCTGAAGCATAGCAACCATTTCAGAGGGTGGGGGGTTTGAGGGTAAGGGAAGGGAGACAGTAAGCAAACTACATTTGCTTTAAGACTTAGTTAATACTATACTGGTATAGGCCACTTAGCCCAGGAGATAACCTGGCCCAGGTTGACATGTGAAAGAAGGCATCAGTATCATATACTGATATTCAATACTCTCCAAGAACACAAAGAAAAATGTGAAAGGGTTGAAGGAGTTGATAAAATGACATGTCTATATTCTATAGACAGATAGTTATTGGAACATTTACATGTAATTTGATAAACAATTTGCTTAGAAAAATTAAGTCTTAAGAATTGTAAGAGAAAATATGAATATAACAAAAATAGAGCCCTTCAAACATATGAATCTCAGTTAAAGTAAATAATAAGCTGTTTCAATTTGTACCCCCCCCCCCCAAAAAAAATCATGTAATACTTTCCATTTTGAAACTCCAGATAGAAAGTAAATAGACTGATTGCCAGGCTTTCATGTTATTTTAAAATTCCTTTCAATCTTAAACTTTACTGGGATACTAGGCATGTAATTGGACAGATTTTTTTTTTTAACTGAGATACAAAGTTTTCCATGAGACTCTGGTAAATGTTACAGAATGTGAATAGAAAGTATAGGGAGTGGCAAGCAGGTAACTAAGCTGGTTTGGTCTTGTTGAATATAATTAGTGATTAATCTGGTGATTAATCTGGTGATTAGGGCATGGTGCCTCACCTCTAAAGGGTATATAGACGTGGCTTGGTAGAGCAAGCTGAAACGGCGTATGAACAAAGGGACAGGCTTAGGCAAATATTCTGAGAGTGTGGAAACTGGCACATTGGAATAACAAAAGAAAATCACTGAGACTAAAGCAGAGAGAAAGAGGGGAGCATGTCCTAAATAGAGCTTGGGAAGTCAACAGGGTCTTCTTAGGCTCAGTTAAAGGTTTGGTTCTTTCTAAGACTTGTAAACTTTTAATGGAAAGGTGACTCCACTGTGTCTGTACTTTGCAATGTTTACTCTGGTTGACGACTGGAGAGCAGACTGTGAGGGACTGGATAGGGCAGTGAGAAGGAGGATGTGGAAATGATGGGGCACGTGCTAAGTCTGGGAGGCCAGTAGAAGGCCAGGCTATAGCCACAGCCAGTCCAGGTGAAGGAAGAGAACTATAAGAGTAGGAAAAAGATAAAGAGAATGTGTCATCCCTTACACTAAGAAAAAGATTATTTCTACACTGACAACTTAGTCAAAGGACTTAGCTGCCAATAGACCAAGTAGGATTAAGATGTTTGAAGAATATATTGAATTTACAGTTTGAGTTTGTTGGTGACTTGGGGCTGTTTGGAGTTTTGTAAGATGTTGAGCAGAATCACTAGCCTCTCTCCACAAGATGGCAGAGTTCTCTCCCTCATCCAGTCTGACAACTGAAAATTCCTCTAGACATGGTCTAATGCTTAGCGGGAAGAGAGGGAAGTTGGGGAGGGGGCATATCACCACTAGTACAAACCCACTGTTTAAGTGGAATAAGTGAGGAGAGGGTGAATGTAAGACTACGTTACTTAAATAGCAGGGAATTATAGATAACCAGTGCTGGCAACCTCTTCAGGAATTTTGATAGGAAAAGACAGTAAAGAGAAAAGGTGATGATTGAATGGAGAAGTGACATAATTCAGGAGTTTTGTTTATTTATTTTAAGATATAAGCATCATAATCATGAATAAATGCCAGTGAGAAGGACCAAGACAAAAAAATGGTTGCAGATAAAATGGAAAGATAATAATAGGAGATTTGGGGAAAGGTAGAAGAAAGTGGACTAAATAACACAGGTTGTGAAATGTGCTTTTGAAAGAATGACCTGTTTTTGCTTCTTTGAGGAACCCAAGACAATTTTTCATAATGGCCATACCATTCTGCATTTCCATTAACTGTATAATAGGGTTATCTTTTTTCACATCATGCCCAACATTTGAAATCTTTTGTCTTTTAATAATTGCCACTCACAGAAATATTTGGTCATATTCTATTGTGCTTTTGATTTGCTTTTACCTGGTGAATAGCGAGGTTAAGAACATTTTCATGTACCTTTTGGCCACTTCTATGTCTTCTTGGGAGAAATGTTTGTTCATGTCCTTTGAGTAATTTTTAATAGGTTATTTTTTGTGTGTTATTGGGTTGTTGAGTCCCTTATATATTTTGGATATATAACCCCTTATGTTATGGTTTGTGCTATTTTCTCCCCTTCTGTAAATTGCCTTTTTCATTTTATTGTTACTTTTGCTGGGCAGAAACTTTTTAGTTTGATATAATCCTATTTGTCAGTTTTTGCTTTTATTGTCCTCTGAACAAAAGGAGCCACATACTAAACCTGACAGGCCCAGGCGAGGCCCCTGTGTCAGCCCTGCAAACTCAGAGACCTAAAGTAACCACAAAGGATGGTCTAAAGTTAAAAATGTTCTAGGAGCAAGCCTTGGCAAATAGTCATGTCCTAGGCTAGAATCTGACAAAAGTCCACCTTTACCTCAATAGAGCCTCTCTGTTGTCTTTTGCATCTATGATAACACACCTTTGGAATTTCAGATTTCTTTTTTCAGGAGCCCTGCAACCACAGGTCCCTCACCAGAGGGAGACCACAAATCCCCTCATTGTTACTGGTACTGTGTTGTTAACTGTCTACTCTCTGCTACCCTCCTGTGGAAAAGAAATAGGTGTCCACCACTTTACTTTTTACCCAATTCCAGAGGTTCCCTGCTTTGCTTTCTCCTGACTCCCTAATCTCTCACCAACAGACTTCACGTAACTCACTTACGCATCCTCTTTTGATTGTAATGAATAAAATAAGGTGCATTACTGCCCTTCTCCAGAGCATTTTCTCAATCCTTTGAGGTTTTACTTTCGTACAATTGTCATCAGTTTGGCTCAAATAAACTCATACAGATCCTCTACAGGTTCGAACATCTCTCGTGATGATAGCCTGTGCTTGCCAAGACCAATAGCAGCACTTCACCTGTGCTTCTAGCCAGGACTTTCACGATTTCAGATCTTACATTTAGGTCTTTAATCCATTTTGAGTTGATATCTATGGATGGTATAAAATAAGGGTTTGGTTTAATTATTTTACATGTGGACATCCTGTTTTAAATTTGCCAAGAGGACAGATCTTATGCTAAGTGTCTCTACCTCATACACAAAATATAATAATGAGAGTTATAGTAATGAGGATGGGAAAAATCTTTAGGAGGTGACAGATATGTTTATGGTCTTGATGGTGGTGATAGCCTCCCGAGTATGTATTGATCTCAAACTCGCTGAGATGTATACGTTCAATATGTACAACATTTTACATCTCAATTATACTTCAATAAAATAGTTTAAAAAACCACAAGAAAGTGTAACCTGTTCTACAGTACCACAAAAGATTTAGCTGCAGTCTGAAGAGAAATTGAAGCAGCTGCCCTCTGATAGCTTCTCTTCACTGAAAAAAAGTGAGATGTATTGGGAGAGGCTGGTGTTACTGGGGTGGAGTGCGCAAGTTCTGTGATAACGTTGTGGAGAGAGACAGTGTGAGGTAAGCAGGTAAGTGAGTAGAACTGATGAGCAGAATTAAAGGATAATTAGAGATTAGGCATTCTGATAATGGGTAGTACCAGTATTAGTTATGTTCTGATATCTTTTGGCCAACACTCGGCTGACTTAATGCAGGCAGGGAAATTTTTGGTCCCATCCAAAGGTGGGGTGTTCCTCTAGGAGGAAGGGCAGGCAAAGGATTCAATCTTTTAGCAAGATGTTGTTGAAATGATGGCACATGGGTAGAAAAGAAAGAGCAGACAAGAAAGGGAAAATAGAGAAAATAAAGAATGAGCTTGATGGCTAATGGAATGCCTGAACTTAGCAACTGGGAAGAGCAGAGAACCATGGTCAGACAGTGAAATGCCTGACTAGGTGATCAGGTAGGGAGCTATGGCCTTTAGGAGTGATTGGGAGATATGGACTGTGACCATCGAGGTGGAGAACTGAAGAGGCTTGTAAAACAGGTTTAAGAGAGGAAGAGTTCACAGGCCTGAGATGTCAGCCAGAATGATCTCTGTGGATGCTGAGTCCCTCAAGTGGATGAACTCATTAGGTAAACAAAATGAATTTGCCTCAGGAGACCCAATGTCTATGAATAAGAGGAAAGGATAGGAAAATTGTTATAGGAGAGTAAATATTCAGGGATGAGGAGGTAGCACTAAGTGCTGTTAGTTTTACCAGAGAAGGGTTTTCCAGAGGAGCAAGGAGAGTTATAATCTGGCAATGAGAAGAGGGTGCTCGTGAGTCACCAACCTCTCCTCGAGCCTAGACCAGAGCCACCTGCAGTATGAATGGAAAATAGCACCAAAATCATGTGTTTCTGAGAAAATAATGTCCCCATGGAACAGCCTCTATGTAGGTCTTCTGAATTTCCATATTTATGCCTTTTCTCTATACCCCAAAACTGGTGTTAGAAAATAAAGGGCATTAACTACTCCTATATTTGAAAAAGGTATGACACTGGATCCTATCTATTCAGAAACTATATTCATAGCCCCATGGTAGTTAAGAAATAAATAGATATCACTCAAATAACACTATGTAAGTTTTATCACTATTTTTAAGGATATGAATTATATGTGATATATCATAAATACAGAAAAGCTGCTCTTTATTTCAATTAATGTTAACCTAAAATATTAAAGAGTTATTTTTCTTCTTTTTTTAAAGATTTTATTTATTTATTTTTAGAGAGGGAAGGGAGGGAGAAAGAGAGAGAGAGAGAGAAATATCAATGTGCGGTTGCTGGGGGCCGTGGCCTGCAACCCAAGCATGTGCCCTGACTGGGAATCGAACCTGTGATGCTTTGGTTTGCAGCCCGTGCTCAATCCACTGAGCTACGCCAGCCAGGGCTTGAGTTATTTTTCTTCTTAGTGAGTTGTAGGATAAAAGGTAAACACATTTATTGTTCATGTAAATTCTAGATTATAGATGATTTGAATCCAATTTTATACTTACAGATATAAACATTAATGTTTTCTCATACAAATAAGACAAAGATGTACAATCTGAGTTAAAGATACTTGAATCTTTGTAGTTGTAATGAATCTCTTACATTAGGTTCTCCTAGATGCAGACCTTTAAACAGGAATTCACGTGTAAGTGGTTTATCTGGGAAGCAAAGAGAACACTGGGAAGTGTGGTGGGGAACGAGCCAAGGAAGTGAAGTCAGTCAGTTAAAGGTATGCTACCAAGACATCCTACTGTGGTTCATACTGCCCAGTAACACCTGCTTCAACCTGGTCCCGAGTACCAATTATGAATTTCAAAAAGCCCATCACAGAATGTTGCACTACTCTATAGACTTGTACAATGTCAGACAGACATATGGAAATCCTCAAAACTAGCACTGGAGAAGTGGAAACTAACATATAGCGATAACGAATTTTAAAATGCTCTTTCATCATTATTTATCCCATGTAAATTATAATTTAAAATTGTGTAAAATTCTGCAAAGTAATATATTGTACCTGACAAATTCCACTTGAAAGAAGAAAGACTAATTAATTTTTTGGAAACAGGCAAAACCAGCTGTGGTTCTATATAATACCGTCCTTACCGACTTCACAAATATTCAAAATGAAATTGTTACTCTCCACAACTACATCAGGAGAGCAGTAGTTCCGGGAGCCAGCAACATGCTGAAAATGGTAAGATTATTCAAACAGCAGTTACAATGATGACAATAATAGTAATGATGTTTACTGAGATTTTATAAAGTTTTATTCACTTTCAATATACTAAAAGTCTGATCTTCACAAGCAAACCTGTGGCATAGCGGCAAAAGAAAGAGAAGCCCAGTGGAGGTAAGCAAATGTCCCCAATTCATGCAGTTGCTAAGTGACAGAGCAACAGTCCCAACCCAGCCAGGCTGGCTTCATTCACAGTGTGCCCTAGGACAGTGCTTCTCAAACCTCAGTGTGCTCCAGAAGCACCCGAAGAACTGGGCGCAGCCAGGTTCCTGGGCCCCCCTCTCTGAGCTCCTGATTTGGGAGGTCTGGGCTGGAGACCAGGGTAAGCTCCTGCCAGTGCTGATGCTGCCAGTCAGTATTCTCAGTACAGCACTCCTTGTTTAACAAGTCTTTGAGGCATTTTATAGCTGTTTTTCTTAGGCAACAGCCCAGAGGCTAAGACATTCTTCTGAGAATAAAGATGACCAGATTCTAAGCCAGGTGAGGCTGCCAGGTAAACAGATATCAACAAATCTATTTTCTAGCTCCCTTACATCTCATAAAAGGAGAGAGAAATTATATTTCTGCTATAAACCTGATGGGTGAGCAGATTAGGTGCTATAAAACAAAACAAATTTAGGGAAGTCTCAGGTGATTGGCATTGCATTTATTACCTCACAGAAGTATCATTCAGATTTTGGGGGAACCTTATCCTGGTTGCTCAAACCCTGAACTGGCTTAAAGTAGCAAGGGGTAGAAATAGTGCAGACTCTGGAGGATGATTCTAAGTGACAGTTTCCTCATGTTAAGCAACAAAGTGGAGGAAACAAGTGAATAGATAAATGATTTCAAAGTGTATCTCTTGGTCATCTTAGAATCCAAAGTGTTATTTGAAGAAAACAATGAAAATCAAAGGCCGTTACTGGCATTGTCACATTGTGAGTGCTGTATCTGACATGCGTATTGTGCTTACCATTGACAGTCACTCTTCTGAAACCTATTCTATTAATTCATTTAATTCAATAGTCCTGTGATTACATACTATCATTTCTATTTTACAGGTGATTAATCTGAACCTCTGAGAAATTAAGTAGCTTCTCCAGTCATAAGTACTGGATCAGTACAGATACAGTTGCAAATGGCCAGCTCCAGGCACCTGCTCTTAAATATTGACTTCCCTTAGGACAAACATGGTCTAAACTCCTTAGTTTCCAGATGGGCAAATAAGTGTAGCTGGCAGTATCAAAGAAGTTATAGAGTAAGTGGAAATTATAGGCTCTGATTTCAGAATTCATTATTGTGGATTAAAGGTTTATACAGTGGAAACATTAGAGCATAAGAATGGACTTATTCAAGTGCTAATTTACAAAAGTACGAGAGAGCAACAAGATGATAAGTTAAGCACACCAATAAAACTGAGTAACATTTTAAAGGAACTATGGGAATTGAGTTCTTCCATAAACAATGCATAGGATGTGGACAGAAAGAAAATTACAGAATTGCTGTAGGGCTGAAAAGTCCATCACAATTGCCAGGAAGTTATTTAGAAAAAGAAGTTTCTATATGTTGAGTTAAACACTTCTGAGGTCCAATGAGATCAGGCATGTTCAGCATGGTTTGGCCATAGACAATAGGGTTAAGAATTAATAAATAAAACCACTTGTTAAAGGCAGAATTCATGGCTTTGATACAATAACTATAAACATTCATTTATGATTTCAGTCAAGGGTGTATCACAAAAACAGGGTATCTTATCAACATAAATCAGAGGTCAAGTCTGAGATAGCTTCCTCAAAGAGGTTTGAAAAACAGACTCTGTATAATGAATGTCGCAGGTAATTTACACAGCAACACAAGCAGAGTCTGAGATGGAAATTAGCACACGGGATGTTTATTGGGAAACAATCTCCAGATTTAGGCCTATGTGTGAAGGCAGAGAGGGAAACAGCATTGGGTATATGGAGGATGCAGGCCCAACAGAGGTCTTAGCTACTCCCATGGGAAACTATGCAACTAGAACAACCTTTCTGAGTTGTCCTGAGTTGGAGGGAGGTGGCCTGTCATTCACAGTTCCCACATGGACTCACTGTTGGATATGGCTTCCCAGAGAAGGGGTTTTGCTCATGAATAAGGACAATGTTAGGGAGGACAGGCAGTAGTAGACTTGTCTATGGACAGGACTACACCCTTAAAAGGAAATAAGTGCTTCACTTGAGAAAGGGACCTGGGGAGTGCATCATAGTATGTGTGACAAGCAATCAGCTGTGAGTTAGCCAGATAAGATCCCGTCCCGAGCGTTTGGTAACCTGGCCATTATAGGCAGGAGTTTGTACTACTGGGTGTGATTGATGATGTTCCCACTGCAGGAGCTTTCATGTCCTAATGGGATGCGTCATGTCCCCTCTACTTCTTCTCTAAGATGTGTTCACTACTAAAATCTTCTCCTGAATGAAACAAACTCAACAAAACCATGTTTTTCCTTTGATCCTAGGTTAATGAATTACTCAGTTCATCTCACAGTTTACTAAATTCATTAACCTGAGGTATAATTCTAAGAAACAAATATGATGGCAGCATATTCATGTAATAGTTAAACACTGAAGCCAGGATAAATATTATCAATGTGTTTTAGGGTGTCATCCAAAAATTGTTATAAAGAGTAGCTAAATGACTTATGTAAAATCCTATAGTGAAACACCAACTCCACAACTTTGGTTGATAATATGCTGTGTGCAGATATCTGAGCAGTTTTTTAAATGAACGTCACACAGTGTGAGAAAGAAAGGGTATTTGGGAGAATATTTGTCACAGAGTCCCATAACTCGTGACATAGACGTTCTGCATTTCATTTTATTGGGAGATAAACCAAACAAAATGTTACAACTCAGCCAACTGTCACCCACTGAGAAAGAATTAAGAGCACACATTCTGGAACCAGCACACCCTAGATTCTAATTCTCTTTTTACCACGTATTTATTGTTTTGTCTTAGAAAATAATGCGACATTTCTCTGCCTTAATTTTCTCATTGGCAAATGGGAATAATAATAGGACTTCCTTTGTAGGATTGCTGTGAGTAAAAATGAGGGAATATTCATACAGAATTGGTAACAGATCCTGGTATGTAGTACTAGCTATAATTTGTATTATTATTCACAATTTTATATGGAGATATACACTGTATCTGCTTCTAATCACAGTTATCATTTATTTATTGAACATGTAACATGTGATTTATCATATTACAATTGTATTACATTAGCTATCATATAAACATTTTTGAATAAACAATTGGGTAAAATTATAGGTTACAGCTGAAGAAATTGAGATTCAAAAAGATTAAATAATTTGTACCAACAACTAAGAAGAGGGATTTCTAACTTTGATATTTTTTCCTGGAAGTATTTACGTAACCTCTTCAATACATCTAAGAGAGAAGCTATATCTGAACTCTATTACCAAACTCTGATTTTGTAAATTCAAAGGCTAAAACAATGAATTAGAAGTTCTATCCTCCTCTTTCAATTAGACTATTTAAATTAGTATAATTATTTACATTATCTTAAATTACTTAAATTGAGGATATTTCTAACTTTGAATTTTTAAAAATGATAAATTGAAATCTTATTATGGAAACATTAAGCCCTGGCTGGTGTGGCTCGGTGGATTGAGTGCCAGCCTGTGAAACAAAGGGTCACCAGTTTAATTCCTGGTCAGGCTACACATGCCTGGGTTGGCCAGGTCCCCATTAGGGGTGCACTAGAGGCAACCACACATTGATGTTTCTCTTCCTCTGTTTCTCCTTCTCTTCCCCTCTCTCTAAAACTAAATATATATATTTTTTTAAATTCTTAAAAAAAGGAAATGTTAAGATCATGTGTTTGTATAATATTTTACTCTTCCACTGTAGAGTTGGAATGAAGAAGCTGCCCAAAATGCCAGAATGTTGACAAAGAACTGTGACTGGGCAAAGAGCAATGCAGTAAGGAGGCGGATTACAAGTAGGTATATTTTATTCGACTTCCCTTTGTGCTCACAGGTCCTCAGGGGTTATTAAGTAACCCAGAAAGGGTAATTTAATTCATGCCACCCATATTTACATTTGCTCCACAAATGACAGTGAATTGTGGCCCACTACAGTTTCATTATTATATTTTTTAATTTGGATATTCAATTTTTTCAAATTCCATATTCTAATCATTAAAAGAAAAGAATCAAAACTCTCAGTGTTACAGAATATCTGAGTAATACAATGATCACTGTTATGTATGGCTAGCTAGCTAGAAGTTTCCACTCTGTTATTTCAGCTACCCACAACATTGCCATATCTTGAGCTTTGGAACACTAACATAGTTGAGGAGTTACATTCAACTCTACTGAGCTTCCCAGAAGAACAATTTTAGATGTTCAAAAATGCCTCCATCTCATGGCATATGTAACAAGTGGGTCACTGTTAGCTCCCAGGAAAGGCAATACTACCTCCTACTTGAGCAGAGATTAATATTTATGAGATATTGTTTATTACAAAATATTTAAAAATAATCACAAAACCTCTATATTTATTGATTATTGGGCATCTTTACCCAATATTGTTGAGCAGTGAATTAGCAATATGAGTCTTCGTGTCCCAGAGAAATGCACATCACTCCTGAATACGATGTTTGCTTAAGAGCTCACATCACAAATGGAATGGCTAAATGAATAAGTGTTTATTTCAAAGACCTTACATTATTAACACCACTCTGTAGCTGTTTTCAAACCATGAGCCCTGTTACAAGTCATGGTCTGCTTTGACTGATTTCACTTTTCTTCATCAGCTAAGTGGCAGAGACTGAAATGTTGATTGATTTCATTTCCAAGCTTTGCACATCATCTTTTATTGTCAACTTCTCACCAAACCTAAGCAGCAGACATTTATTCATCAGTGAGAAAGAAGACTGCCAGCTGTGATGCAACCAAGTTTGTCTCCTCTTAAAAGACATTGCTTGAATGACCAGTATGACATTTATAAAGTACAAATGAGGAAATCATCCTTGTAAAGTATTTTCAAATTTTTAGAATATGACCCAGCCCTTTTCTCTCCTTTCAGATACTTTTTGTGGAGAAAATAAGCATTTGACACCTCATGTTATCTCATGGTCAGAAGTCATTGAAATCTGGTATAATGAGTCTATAACTTTTCATTATGGCTATTCGACATCAGTGGCTGAGGAGAAGAAACATGATCGTTACATTCAGGTAACTTGGGGACTGGCAAATATCCACATTGCTTAAGTGACTGTGATCATGTGTGAAACATAAGTGACTGAGAACTAAGGAAAATCATTCTACCCATGTTTTGAAAACTTATACTAAACTCATTGAGTTCCTCTTATAGTTTGCAGCACAAGGAGGTGTGATTCCCTTCATAGATGACTTGGAGAGGATGTTTCCTCCTTTACATAATTGATTTTCTGGGATTTAAGAAATCATAAAATATCAATGTTATTTATAAATTATGTTTGTAAAGAATGAAAATAAGTGTAACTTATACAGAGAATCCCCATTTTTCCATTTTATTTATATTATGATAAAATGATATATATATTTAAAAGTTATAATTTTAACTACTTTTAAATTATGTACCATTAATGTTCACTGATATTAACTACATTCAAATATCACCACCATCCTTCTCCAGAACTTTTGATCTTCCCAAACTAAAACTTCATACCCATTACACAATAATTTCCCCTTCCTTCCTTTTCCCATTCTCTGGCAACCACTAGTCTACTTTCTGTCTCTATGAACTGAATCATATAATACTTGTCTTTTTATGTCTGCCTTATATTATTTAGCATAATATCCTCAATCAATGTTCATCCATGTTGTAGCATGTGTTAGAACATTACTCCTTTGTAAGGCTGAAAAAAATTTCATTGTATGTATATACAACCTATTGATTATCCATTCATCCGTCAATAGATAATAAGGTTATTTCTACTTTTTGACTATTGAGAATAATGTTGCTATAAACATTGGTGTACAAATATTTGTTCATATCCTGTTTCAGTTATTTTGGGTAGGTACCTAGATGTAAAAAGTCTGGATCATATAGTAATTCTATGCTTAATTATTTGAGGAACTCACATATTGTCTTCCATAGCAGCCGTACTATCTTATATTCCCAACAGCAATGAAATTTCCAGTTTGTTCACATCTACACTGTATGGTGCCATAGCAAGATATCATAGGCTGAGTAGATTAAACAACATAAATTTATTCTCTCACAGTTTTAGAAGCTACAAGTCTGTGAACATCTGGACTATAGTCACTTTCTGTGAGAGCTCTCACCCTGACTTATATATGGCCATCTTTTCACTATGTGGTTACATGGTCTTTCCTCTGTGCATACCTGGAGAGAGGGTTGAGGTCTGGTGCCTTTTCTTAGAAGGACACTAATCCTATTATATCATGGCCCCACCCTTATAACCTCATTTAACCTAAATTAATTCCTTAGGGACTTCTCCAAATAGAACCACACTGCTTGGTTAAAGCTTCAGAATATGAATTTTGAGGGCACATAAACATTCAGTACATAGCACACACACTTCTTATATTGATGTTGTTTTTTGTTAGTGCTGTTTTTATTTGTTTTGATTCTACAAAATATGGTAAGTGTGAAGTGCTATTTCATTGTGGTCTTGATTTGCATCTCTCTACTGATTAGTGATGTTGGGAACTTTTTTCTGCTCTGATCAGCCATTTGTATATCTTCTTCTTAAAAAATTTTTGTTGTCACTTCCAGACAAGATGGAGGTGTAGGTAGACACACTGTACCTCCTTGCACAACCAGAATAAGGACAACAAAAATTTAGATACAAAATAACAACCAGTACTGACAGACAATTGAACTGTATGGAAGTCCAACAACCAAGGAGCGAAAGTAGACACATTCATCCAGAATGGTAGGAGGGGCAGAGGCAGGCAGAGAGGGGTTGCAGCAAAGAAAGCAGTGGCTGGCAGACCCTAGCGGGCACAAAGGCAGCAGCAGGCATACCTAGCAAGGTGGCAAATTGTGGAGGGGCTTGGCACACAAGGTGGCTGGCTGACCAGGTGGTCCCACATTCGCACGCAGATAAACCAGGCGAGGCTGGGGAGTGAGAAGACAAACCATGCAACCCAGGGCCCCAGTGCAGGAAAATAAAGCCTCAAACCACTGATTGAAAACACCTGTGAGGATTGAGGTGTCAGGAAAAACTCCCAGCCTCACAGGAGAGTT